>OY728133.1:761533218-761790718 GCA_963277665.1 Viscum album | reverse complement strand
ATGTGATAAACTAGTTTTAGTGTGTTTAACAATAAAAAGGTGACACATTACTAAAAATTGAAAATATAAATTTTTTATAGAAAAATTAATAAAACTAATATTAATTATTATTACACAATATTATAATTGTATGAAAATCCTCAATCATTTATGACATAAAATTATAACATTGTTCACATAGGTGGTAAAACAAACCCAAACAATAACGTTTTGTAATGTTTACATGAGTCAGGGAATTTATTTAGATAAATATGGTATGAAATATTCATAAGAATAAAATTTTTATAATTATCATATATACTTGGTAAATACATTTTCAGAACCATCCAATATTTGTGGAGATGACAAATGAAATTCATCATTTGTTGGTGCGTTAGTTCATCATACACATGATTAATGATCTCATTTATCATTGAATGAATTGAATGATGTTATATAATAATTGATCAATTAATAATTTTATATGTGACATATAAATAATACTTATTTAGTAAATATATCCTTTACACCATCACTGAGAGTTAGTGTTGAAAAACGAACAACATTGCTTCATGAAGGTTGTAGTTCGTATGTATGCACGATCAATTTTATGGTTTTTCTTAGTGGATGGAATGAAATGAATAATTTTTTATAAATAATATAATTACATTTTATTATAATAATAATACTTAATTACTTAAATTAATAATTTTAGATAAGGTCATGATTGTAAAAATTAAGAAGGAACACTAGGAAGAGTGGATACTTATGTCATGTACTTGAATTTTCGCTAGGAATTGTCTTTTTAAATGAATGATTTTTTCTAACTAATAGTAAATAGAGGATTTTATACATTGTATAGGGTTATATTTGGAGAAATGTTTTATATTTTCATGGATAAATTTTAATATAAGGTGAGTCTTAGAGTGGAGGAAGTGTTACCTCTTTATAAGTGAAGTGATATGAACTTTTGGAAGAACCCTTAACATTTCCAATAATGTGATGATACTATTCCAATGTAAATGGATCAAAAAATAGAAAAACTAAGAGTGAAAAGATATATTGGGTCTAAAATAAACTCAAAAATTCATTTGGGAGACAACTTTGACTATTTTAAGGCTTTTATTTTTTACTTTTATCCTTTTACCCAAATTTATTTATACCTTGGTAATTAATTTATAACCTTAGTAAATAATTTTAATGAAAAAAATTAATATTGACCATTTTAACTAATTTTAACATTAATATTTTAAATTTTAAAATCATTTTATCAAATAAAATATCTAAGGGTTTGAAAGGTAAATTTTAAGAGTAGCACACATAATGAGTAAAAATGGTTTAAAAAAAACAATATTCTTTTATTATTATTATTTATGTGTAAGTCATAGTTATTAAAATTGTCAATAAACATGAAAAAATTGGTTTATTTTAAAACAAATTAAATTTATGAGTCTTTCACAGTAGTCCACAACTTAATCTCACCTTGAAAATACTTGATTCAAATAAAGACAAAAATAGTTTTTATTAAAGTAACATTTTCGTTTAGTTATAAAAATATTTGATGTAGGTTTTATAAGTTCAAATAATATTTTAATATTTATAATTATATTCTATAGGTTCATATTTTACCACATAAAATGTTTTTATTCATATATATAATTATTATATAATGATAATGTCATAAAAATTACAATTTCATGAATACTGTATTTCTCGACTAAAAACCAACTATTTTAGAAAAGCACAAAAATTTATACCAAATAAATATAGATATTTGGAATTAAAAAATTAAATTAATTTTATTAATTTAAAATTAAAAAATTAAAAAATTAAATTTTTAATAAAATCAAAAAATATAATGGAAAAATCTTATTAATGGAAAATTATATTTTCAAATATTAACTATTATTATTCTTATTTCATATAATTTAACAAATAATTTTTTGTTAACCATTTATTAATATAAAACATAATTTATCATCAATAATCATACATTTATTGAAATTTAAATTCTCATCGCATAAAATGATTTTTTTAGAAAAATATATTTCTAATTAATAAATGATCTTATTAGTCATTTTAGGTAAACTAATTTAATTACATTTATATTAAAACTATACTTTATTTTATTTATAAATATATTTTATGAAGTATTTACTCATATTCATTTCTTATAATTCAATGGCTATAATTTAATATTCATACTTAAATATTTATATTTTATCTAAATATATCATGGTTTAGTTTATGTTCTATATTGCATGTAGAGTATGATATCAAACACATTGAATTATTTAAAGGTAATCATATATTAAAATATTTTGGTGTTACACATCATCAATTAAATAGAAATTCCATATAAGAAATTGTAGACATCATTAAAGTGACATTATTAACTATATCAACCAAAATGCTCTATGTGATATGGAAAAAGTGTGCTTTAAAATAAATCTACACTCAATATATAAAATTTTCATATCACATGTAAATGAGTATCAATAATGTATTAATAGAATCTAAATAGCATTAAACCAATCCAGGGATATAATAAAATATATATTAAAGGAAAATCATGATAGTATCAGACCAATAGAACCACATGGGTATAACATACGTTAATCCCAAGAGACAAATGAAGATTCAAATTAAGGTGGGAGGTTGTTTATTAATGTTACTTTGATAAGATATATAAAACTAAATGGGGTGGTAAACTAGTGTGATCTAATTATAGTTTTGAAAATCACATGGGAAAGGAATAGCTGATACTGGAGGCATATGTTATAAGAAGATCATTTATTTCAATTACATAGGATCAAATTCACACACTAAATGACTCAAAACTAAAACATGATATGATAACATTTTATTTAAGTGAACAAATTTCAAAAGTGGGAAGATCAGTATCATTGAAAAAATATTTTAGGGATTCCTTTTGAAGTAGGAACAATGGAAGAAAGAGAAAAACCCAATTATGAATGTATATATAAAACAAAACATTTAGAAAAATGATTTTTCATAAAACTCCCCATACATTAAACCTTTATGAAAACATTGGAAATAATAAATTATTAGATTAGGGAAATGTTAAAATATAAAATATTTATTTTAATCATTTCTTTACACCTCTTAAACCTACCCACCATATCTCCACTGAACCATGCTCTTAATCATAAGAGAAGTTTAATTCGTTGAATTATATCTCGTTAATATTTTTATGGGAATTGGTGATTATTATTAGAGAATATTGGTATGAATAAAAGGAATTAAATTTAGTGATATATTAATAATAAAATAATGTTTAGGACAAAGGTAGAATCCTTACTTTGAATATTTCCTCAAAATGTTTAAGGCTTGGGACACACTAAGGATCTCCATTTTGTCCCATGGTTAATACAAAGGTAAGTTCCCAACACATAGATACAATAAAATTTAGTGACACAATTTAATAATGGGTTAAAAATATATATATCAAGTAAAACTAAATAATAAGGGTCAATATTAGTAAGGAGTTCTCAAAGAATAAACCAATTTACATAATTTTACAACATATTCATGAAAACGTGGGTTTCCATTATTTATTTCTAAACAACCACTTGAAAATAATTTATTTTTTTATACCAAAATAACATTGCTAAACCATTCATTTATAATTTAAAAAATAAGAGGTGATTTATTAATAATTTATAAAAAATAAAGGCAAAAATATTATAGGTATATAATGAGAAAAAATCAGTGGGTTGAGACCACCCATAGATATAAATGGAAATATTTGATAATTCCCAAAGTCCTCAAGTAACACCTAATAATCACCCAACTAAAATTCATGACTAACATAACCCAATATATAATCACTATAAATATAGAAGAAACTGAAATCCATTAAAAAACAATGATACCAACTCTATAAATTAACTCAAGAACAAATTATCCCTAAGAACAAAATAATACACAAGAAATTATTCTCAAAAGTTAATCTAAAATTGTAGAATACCTAACATAAACAATACCTCAATATCATTTGAAAAAAATGGGGATGAATGGTGTGAAAGAAACCCACCAGCGCCTATAGCAAAAAAGGAGGATGAAGCCCTAATATTTAAGTTAAATTTTACTATTCTCTAGTATAATTCACTTTATAATCCCTAACCATCACAACATAAATTCAAAAGGATAAAAATTAAAAATATAGGAGAAAAGAAGTTTTCCATAGATATTTCATGAATAATTACCATGAATATTTTAAGTATCAATAGATAAGAAAGAGGGGAATAGGAATACTTAGGAGATAACCAAGGGGATCCAAATTTATCTTGGGATAAATGAAATCAAAGGATAAAGTAGAGGAATAAATAAGGGTATTAGGTGAAAATACTAAAAAACCTACCCTTAAAAAGCTCATGGGAAACCCACTGTGTACCAGGTTAGGTACCACTAAGTACTCAATGGCACTCCCAGGCCATTGTCATGGCTAGTGTGTACTGGGTGGACTTCCATTGGGTACTCATTGTCACCTGAAGTTATAAAATGTTAGTGTAACCCCTTCATAAGTACCTAAAAATTCTTAATTTCTCACTAAACCTCAAACCTCATATAAATATACATATGAATCTATCTTTAAATACTAAATTTTTTTTCTAAATCCTCAAAAAAATTATCCCTCAACCGAAACTAAAAGTTCAAAGAAGCCAATATTTTAGTAATTATAATTTCAAGGTTAATAAAATAATTACAAATTAATCAATATAATGAGGACACAATCCATCAAATGGTATATGTTTTAATAATAATACCTTATTTCATTGAATATATCTTATTTTTATCAAGTGTCACATTCTCAAATGTAAAATTCTAGAAAGAACCCATTCCTTAAACTTGACCTATGGACAGGTAACTTCCCTATAGTGTTCCAATCTACTTCTATTACTATCCCAAGGAACAAAATCCACCTAAAAATTATGAACTACGATAATAAACATGAAAATAACTCTATTATAATCCTTGAGATGTCTTGACTCACTGGGACCCCACATGGGTCATTTTTAGGCTATGTGTGACACCCTAATCTAGACACCAATAGGTCAAGGGTTGAATACTGGCACTAAGAAGATTTATCACAGACATGGGAGGAATTAACCTAGTAGAGGTGGTTTTAAGGTGGGAAATATGGTCTAATGCAAGTTTGGGTGGGGTCTCTATAGTTTGGACAATGTCAGAATGGCATCAAAGTGATTTGAACCCTAAGGGTAGAGTTTTGATTGAATATCCTTGTGAGGGTTTGTTTGAGATTCTTATGGAATCATTGTTAATAGGTCTTTGGTTTGGTATATATACCAGGGATCCCAATGATTAGTTTGAGAAGCTTATGTATCCATTTTTTAGGATTCAGAAAATATATTAGTTGACTCAAGACTCATTAAATTATTTTTAGGGTGTAAATGAGATTGTGTAAACATTATATACCATTTTAGTTTTGAATTAATACATATTCTATGTGATTTATATCAACTAGATAATATTTAATAAACATTGGTTCATCTATTTAGATAAAATATGACACTCTTTAGAAAAATTTACTTTTTAGAGTGGTAGTTTTTTTTGAGGTCATGTTGGCACATTAACCTCCAATTTTCAATCAGTTGAGTGACCTGGTATCAATATAGGGACTCGATCAAAAGTTATTTTCCCTATTAGAAAGGTTAAGGGATGTTTCATTACCGGTTAAATAGAGATAACACCCACCCACTACATAGGTGGTTGTCTCCATAAAAAAGGATGAGACTACACATAGATTGAGTGTTATTTATGATTTTTAATACAATAAATACTTCTTAGGATATAAGGTGATCCTAATCCATAGGAAACAAATGATTGGAATAATCTTATGAATCATTTTTTTATATAAATTGGATACTCTATGAACATATTGTGGTTCTTGTTATGTGTCTTCTTTATAATACATATAGCCATTGGTGGATGACTATTTTAGACTCATGATGAGTCCACTCCACCATGGTTTTATTTTGAGTACTTATTCAATGAGTATCACTATCTATTAATACTATGGATGGTTTGAATTTAAGAGATTTTATACCATCAATAGGGAAATTATGACACCTTAAAATCCAATTTTCTTATTTATATTTATTCTGTTAATTTATCCGTTGAGTTCATAGTCTCTTACGGTAAAATTTTATGATTTTGTAAATTTTCAAGTGTCACATGGTTTAGGTTCATGGTTTGGGAAACTCCACAGTGGAAACCATGATACCTAGGTAGTTTTGTATAATGGTGATCATATAGTTATTGTACAATTTGGTGAACTATGCAAGTAAACCATGAATACTACTAGGGTTTGGGAATTTTTGTCTCTTTATTTCAATTTTATTTGTCTATTCCTATACACTCTTCCCCACTCAAACTCCTCTAACCTAGGAACCTCTCATGGGACTCTATTTCACTTCAATGCCCTTACAAGGTAGATTATTTGGGATTTTACTTCCTTCTTCTCTAGGTTTTCCCATTTTTCTCAAATTTTATTTAATTGTAGTGGACATGTGGGATTATTTTCAAGGTTGGGGTTATTATTAAATTGGTTATTTAGTTTTATAAATGTTTTGTTCCATATTAGGAGACCCAATCTGATGGAATATATTGAAGGAACCGTGGTTTCATCTCTTAAGTTAGCTGTTTCAATTCCATTTCATTTTATTAAATATTTCCTTGAATTCTTGATGATTTAAAAGTGTTTTTTAAATTATGTAATTATGTTTAAGATTTTTTATTTGGTTTTATAAAAGGTTTTCTATAATTTTTTGGGATTTTCCTTCGAAAAAACAATGTGAATTTCTTAGTTCAATGTAACTTGATTTTCAAATGGTATTTTATGCATTCTAAGTGTTTGAAAAAAGTTCCATTAATGGTTTTATTATATAAAAATGATTGGTTCATGGTGACTTGGGAAATTTTTTATTTATATAGGTTTTTTATATTTCTATGGAAATCCATGTTTTATAAAAATGGGGGGTGTGTGTCCTTTAAGTTTGATTATTTTGGGTAAAGATTTTGGTTAAATAGAAATAATGATGCTTTGATGATTATTATGTGACTTTTAAAAATTATAGCATTTTCAAATTTGATTTTAAAAAATTATTTATAAAGATTTGATTCTCCATTTTAAATAAAATTCCCATTTGGAATTGTATATGAAAGATAGATTTTATTTATTGATGTAAACACACTAGTTGATCCCCATTATTATATTTTATTTATTCTTGAATGTATATGGTAATGATTAAATTAATTTTGATTCATGTTATGATGTTTGGGTTTGGGGATTCTTATTGAAGGGTGTGTGTTGGATATAGAAATTATTTGATTATTATATTTAATTTCCTTTGGGATATGTGATTGTAATGTGATTAAAATTGGGTAGATAGTGGTCCACCTATATTATCTTTAAAATGAGGAACCCTAAGATAATAAGTGGTGTGTTAAGGGATATCAAATATACTAGTTGAGAGATAAAAGGTGGATAATATCCCCTCATTAGATGTTACGATCTGAATAGGGGTTTCATTGATGAGACTGTTTGATAGTGATTTGGGTAATGTGTTGGGTGTTTGTTAACCTATCAGCAATTGGTTCATCTTTTGTGCATATATTACATTTCAAATTAGCCCCTAAGGTGTTTCCCAATGATATGTATATTATATTATTCCTGTTTATATTTATAATAATGTTAGTTTCTTATCTCTTATTCAGATCCAAGTTAGATTTATTGGTTTTTTATTATTGAGAATTTTTGGTTTAAGGATTTCCTTGTGTTTTTATTATCACATTTATGACTCTACATGGCTTTTACTTTATTACGTTTCCCCTTTTTTTTATTACTCATGTTTGAGGAGTGTGTGTGTCAAAGTTTTAAAGTGGAAAAATAGGGTTGTTTTTTTTAAATTCAATCCATTGTGATACATTTTTTTAAAAAAATATTTTAAACCATGTGACGGTTTATTTTTTAAAAGGGATGGTTTACCCAAAAATTTAAGGTTAAACATATTTTGTTTTAAAATTAATGTTGTGTGAAAAGGTAATTCTTGGTTTTGAAATGATATTACCATGGTAATACCTCTTTAAATCATGTTTATAGATTGAGTTTTTTCATAAACCAAATAAGGTAGTGTGGTTGTTATTTCTATTTTGTGTAAAGGAAATGAAACCTTATTTTACTATTACATTAAAAATTATAACTTTAATTATTTATAAAATAAATGTAATGGACTCATGGTGGTATCTTACTGAACTTCAGATCACAACCAATATATTCAAAATGGTTATTATGTAGACTTACACAATTTATCAAGTTATGGATTGAGGGTTAGTTTTCTACCACTCTCTTTTGGGAAGAAATTTTTATCTATTATAGTGGTGAATAGAGAGTAATTGGGGATCTTGGGGATTTTCTCTCAAGTTTGAAGAATAATTTAGGTTATGTGTGGTATCGACCTCTCAGACCACCTGTTTTGTTTTATATTTTTTCCCTTTTTTTTGGTTTGTAATTTTTTTATAATAAATTGTTCCATTTATGTGAAAAAATGTTTGGAAAAATCATTTGGAATTATTTTTATTATTATTCCATGTTTGTATATTCTTATTATGGAACTACTTATTATCTTTGGTTTGATTATACAATGCATAGAGACCTTATGTCAGGTTCCCAATTGGAATCCATTATTGATCCTGGTTTTGTTGAGCATGAAATTATTCCCTTACATTCGCTTATGATGACCTAGTGCTTAATGCTAGTACTGGGTGATCAACAACACACCTCGATCCTTGTGACAGAACAACATTGGTGATAGGTTTGGTCAACCTAGTCTGGTTTACTTCAAAATGGAATCAATCCATATTAGTTCTTTGGGAATTTTGGTATATTAGATTTAGGATAGTCAAAGCTCTAGTTGTGGTTGTGAGGAGTGCTTGGATTGTTTTTCATCATGATAGACCTTGAGTTTCCGTGCATGGATGATATTTTTTCTTATGAATTCAGGTTTTAAAGTTAATTATTTATGATATATTTTGATGTATTTTTCTACTACACTGAGTTATAGGAAAACCCCAGAATATGTCTCAGGAAATTCTTAGTTTCAGAGTAAAAATGGTGGTAATCTAAGGGGTGAAAAATTAAGTTTTATAGTCTATAAAAATGTTTATAGGTCATGTAAACTATTCTATAAAACTATCAGAGAAACTCACATGGTTATAATATGTTCTAAAAACCTTTTTAGACAAAACATTCACTATAGATAATTTTTTTAATTTATTTTAGTTTTGTTCCTTTTATGATTGTAGTCCCTCTTATTACTGATGATTATTTTCATGAGTGATCAAGTGAACCTTTTGGGTTTTTAAATATTTTTTAGTCTCTTAGTTGTTTTTGTGATAAGTTTTTAAAATCTATACTAGATGATATGAGTGGATCAAATTATTTTTGTTCATGATGGTTTTAAAAAGAAATATTTTTATGGGTTTTAGTATTAGTGTAATTAATAAAATGGTTTTGATAATGTATTAGTTTATAAATAGTAATAGGCTTTGGTGTGTGTGGTTTTATAAGGAAATTATTTTCCAATAAGTGGGATTATTTTATTTTTAGGTGTGAATCTTTTTAAGGCTTTGAAATGGAACATTAATGTGGATTTTTATGAACCTGCATGGTGTTTTGAAATGGAAAGAAGTAATTTTTATGAGGTTTTTTGAAATTATATTTAGAAACGGTTCTTCGTGATATTGATTTTATTTATATTGGATTTTGTTCCCAAATATTTTTCCTTGGGGATAATTTAATTAAACATTGTGTTTTAGTTTTTTTAATGAGACTCCTAGAAAGTAATCAAGAGGTCAATAAGGAAATCTCTTGTGTAGAAAGTTTAGTTATCCAGATGTTATCTTCCTAGATTTTTGATTTACCCATACTCCCTATTGATTGGAATAACCTTGCTATTCTCAGATAAGGGATCATGTGTGAGAGTTTATGAATCATAAATTTCATGTTTTTAGTGGTTACCAAGGATCTTAGAAGATAACAGAGTGTCTAGATAATGTCAAAGAGGTCATAGATTAATTAGAAAATATAGAAACCTCTAGGTTAAGGTGAAACACTTCTTTTTTCTAAGGATTGTACTAGGATTTGTGGAAGATTTATCTCAATACTGAACCATTAAAGGAATTTTATTGGGGTTATTTCAAGGTTTCCTTCATCCATTAGTTTTATCTTGATGATATGAGAATTTCTACGGTGATGAAATTATTGAGAATTCATCTAGGTAATCATTTTTTGAATGACTATGTTGAATGTTTTATTAGGATAACCCCTTTATTATATTGGATACTGGAAATTCTAAGAAGGCTAGTTTCTTTGCAAGAGGCCTTTTTCTAGATCTCAGCATAATAGTGTTTCTATAAGGACCCGACCATAAAAATTACATAATCATGAATTAAGTTAATAATTAACATTGAGTATATTTTTTGGTTTAGAGCTTTAGAAAATTAGGTCATAACTATTAAATTACATCTAAAATATTAAAAAGCAGACACTTCTACTCAGTATCCATTTTTTCCATAAAATAAAAACTCTTAAAGAAACATGTTTAGTTCCGTGTTTTAAACAACATGACTTTTCCTTTATCCAATCCTTGACCCTATTCATATTTAAGTCATATGGGAAACATTTCAAAAACTTGGGAGGAGTATAAAAATCTCAGTAATGGATATAAAATTAAGAAATAAAACATTATTCCATGAATACAAGCAAATCAAAGAAATCATACTTTTCTATCATACCACACACAATCTTAAGATTTATGAATAACACATAGAAATCATAAATCACAAAGGTAAATTGTGGAATATATATCATACATACATTGTAGATATCATAGATACATAGGGAGTTACATTTGGAATACCCATAAAAGTATATTCCCTAAATATCTTAGGAGAAACATTAACATTTACCTCTGTCACGTTACCCAATGCATTGCAGATCTATCTTAGGATCAACCACCCAAGGTTTATCAGAGAACCACCCATATACATAAACAATGACCAAGAACCATAACATAATCATAACACATAAAACAAGCATAAAAGAAAGATAACATTTCCACATTGAATTCACAATATATCATTTCAAGATATTGACATAATCAATTATTTATCAAACCATTTTCAAACCCATTTAATAAAGATATTTTTGAATCAAAGTGTCCCATACCAATTTGAACTTTTTAAAGGAATTTTAATTTAGAAATTTCATATCCATATAAATAAATACTTACAACCATTTTGAAAACATGGTCATTAATGAGAAATATTTATAAGAATAAATATTTAAAACATTTAAAACAATGTTTTAGTTAGAGTCCCTTACCACTTGAGAAGATACTTGACTAAAAATAATTATAGAATAACATTAAGCATAGCTTATAATATCATGAGAATAAGGAGATTCATGATATAATTTGTCAAAGGGAATTATATACACCATATAAAAGTAAATTGGTGTATAACAACTAATAAGTTTCACTGGAATGTAAATTGAGACAAAGTCCCATACAAAGATTTTATCCTTAGATTAAGGATCAATCAATGAAAACATTATGTGTGAAAAATAAGAATATATCCATTATAAGTAAATATTAAGTGTAAAACAATCATAGGTCATTAAAACATGTTCATATCACGACATAATTAATAAGTATAAGTTTAACCCAAAACAATTTAAATTAGGTTAATAAGTTGTCTTACAAAAATTCGACAGCCTAACGACATCAATTTAAAATTAAGAAAATTAGTGGATGAGAGAGAAAAGGGTCTCTCATCACATGGACATAAAATGTACAACAATAAGGCTATATAAGAATATATCCCAACATAAGAAAACGTAAATTTAAAATACATAACATAAAATAAGTCTTTAACTAAAAGAGTACGGTGAAATGTTCTCTTACCGATTTGGTAACTTACGAAACATATACCCAAAAAAATAAGGATCATAAAATGAAGATATAAATACACATAAATGAAATTATATTACACAAATAATACAATCATGGGTAGTACATACACCACACAAATGAAAATAGTGGCAAATATAGAATGAATCTCATGGGAATAAAAAGTGTGATGAAAACCCCTTACCTCATGTCCGACTTGACTCGTTCGTTAATTAATATCATGAATAATAAAATAATGTTAATTTATAATTTCTTAAAAACAACTTTCAAGTTTATTTTTTCTTTTATATCACTTATTACCAAGTTATAAAAATTACATAATCATTTATGTTAATAAGAGTCGTTTTTTCAATATTTGGTACTTGAGTCAAAATGAACTTGTTAAAATTAAAAAATGTCCATGTGTTCAAAATTAAATTATATCCAGAATTATATTAATGATTTATATATCATATATATCATATATATCCAGTAAATATTTGTATTTATAATAGTACATAACATTTGGAGTTAAGAAATGAAATACACCGTTCATGGAGACGGTAAGCCGTACATACGCATGAACGCTACTTTCCTATATATTTTTTATTTAATTGAATGAAAAATTAATGATAAATAGGTATATTATAATTCCATTATAATATCATATATAATTTCAGTAACTAAAGCTTTTATATGTTACATTCATGTCATGAACGAGCCATATCACTTTGAGGGGGCGGTAGTCCGCACTTCCTCAAATGAGATTATCGTATTTACCCATTATGGAAACCACAAAGGTATGACATAAATGAATAAATACATAAGAATAGAGACAATATAAATATAATATATATCACATATAAATATATTTCTATCATAATTTCCACCATGAGAGGTGGTAGAAGATAATTGAACAATCATCGTTTCGTGAGGCAGTAGTTCGCCATCCACAATAAAAGTATTTTCTAAATCCATTAGATGGTGGTATGTGTAAGTGTAGTTTGAATACTTATAATAACAAAAACCTATTACATTTAGGATACTCGTGTTTTTATGTAAAAAAATAATAATAAGAGCATAGGTATTGATGAAGTAAAATAAAAGAATAGAACTTGACGGAAGACATTACCTTTAAATTAGGTAACTCCCTTTGGTTTTAACCAAAAGGATTTCTTGAAGTGAATTTTGCCTATAAAGTAATATTTTTAGGAAGAATATAGGGATTTTGGGAGCTTATTTGGTCACATTTTGGATGATCCAATGTGCTTGAGATGTGTGAGTAATGGGTAAGAAGTGGTGTCCTTTTATAAGAGGGAGGAGGGGCTCTTTATGAATGTTTGAAAGTATTATTTTACTATAAAATGATTTTCAGTTTCAAAAGGTCCAAAAGTAATTAAATTAAAATATAAGATGAATATAAGTCTAAATAAAATTATCCAATTGGAATTTTACAGGTTTTGGATAATTTTTAATCCTTATCATTTTTACTTAACCATTTGTTAAGTTATTTAACTTTTACCATGTCTTCTTGTATATTCATAATATATGGTTAATATAATTACTATAAAATTTCAGGTGACCCAAATTAAGTAATTAATAAATTTTTTAATATTATATATGTCATTTGTCCGAATATTATTTTTTAATACTTTTTTATCATTTAATAAAATATTAATTGTTTTAAAAACTCATTTATGTCAATTAATTAACTATTCATATCAGGACTTTTAATAAACCGATAAAAATTTATTATTTCTAAAAAACTTCATTAATTTAAAGATAACAACTTATTTTTATCCCTAAAATTCATGTATGTCATAAAAAGTTTTAAAATAAATTTATTTTAATATTTCTAATCTCTTATTTAAAACATTCAATAATGAGGTAATCATTACATCATCATTGTGTCATGAATATATTTATTTATATAATATCTAAAAATTATAAATAAAATAATATGATTTATAAAATCTTCTTAAATTTAAAATGAATATTTATAGTCTAAGATATCACTTATATAACCCCATATAAAAATTGTTTTACTAAAAGATAAATGATTTATTACTTTTGTCTTTACTTTAAATTAAATAATATAAGGTGTCATTATCACTCCCATGTGTCTCCATGGGGACCCAAAATCGACATAAGGATTTACTTGGTCAAAAATATATTATACAATATGTTTAGGACCAGTGTAAGGGTAATTTAATATTATTATAATATTATTTTTCACCCTTATTTACCGTATTTACCCTTTATCAGTGGTAAATAAAATATTTACTGAAGTTAATATTCATAATGTCTAAAAATAAAAGTTACACATTTAAACAATTTTTACCTATTTATTCAAAATATTAAATCCATTTTTCCATATTAAAAATGAATAATTTTCAAAAATTAATTTAAAATTAATTCCCGTTGTCAAAACCAAATAACATGTTTAAAAAAATAATAACTATCAAAAGATTGACATTTGTTTATGTCCAATTTCGAAGTGAAATTACATACAATGACCAAAATTGGATTAAATGATAAAAATATAATTAAATTAAACTTTAAAACCTATTAAAATAACAATATATCTATAAAAATAAATTAGATTAAAATGTAGTTTTGAATTAAAATGTGGTATTTATCAGTAATAATTAAAAAATTAACTCTATCAGAAAAATTAAAATAATTTACCCAAAGTAAATTTTGATGTCTTGATTCTAAATAATAATTTTATTTTTTCAAATAGAACATATAAAAGTGACAAAAAATATATTTAAAAAGTGTTCACCATCAAAAGGCGAAAAAATGACTTTTTAAAGAATATTAGAGTTTTTATGCTTAAAATAAGATCCATTCTTATTTTAAGCCTCTAAAATTTATTGGATAAATGTATAGATATTAAACAAACATGTGTAATCATAATTTAGTTAGTTATGTTCATTATCTCTAATAAGACGGCTAGGCTTTAACTACCATTTAAAATAATAATATTATATTATTATTTTTCAGTATGACTCAGCATTGTGTGCAACATAAGACTTTGGAGATGCCCATTGTTGCGTGTCAAGTACGCTTCTCAAAAAATCATCCCCTTTAACTTAAAATTAATATTAAATTCAAAAATATTAATAAATATGAAAATGTCATATTCTTTATTTACCCAGGATGTTACATCCTTCCCCCCCTTTTGGGAATTCTATCCTTGCAGTTTTAAAATTAGGCTTTGAAACTTCATTAAAAGTCCCATATTAGAAAAGGAGTTAATAAAACTATCACTTTAAAAGAAATAAATAGAAGTAAAAAGGCCACCTAAGATAACTCATAATATTATTCCATGAAAAATTGGATATGGAGGAGAAAATAAGTGCCAAGTTTTGATGGAGACTGATAGAAAACATAATCAGGAGAAAGTTAACCATCTGAAAACCATAAACCTATGATGGGTTAAATTGTATTTGATTCCCTAGTAGGAAAAGTAAAAGAAAAACATTTTTTTATGTTTCATTTAGTAAATTTGGATAATTTATTTATGAGATTGAATAAGGAAATAGGAAAATATACTTACTTTTATAGTAGAGTTTCACCCTTTAATAAGTTTCTACCAAAAACTCATCTTTTTTCCAAATGATGAGTATCAAATATGACTTGGTCACACCTAAAGCACTAGAATCAACTTCTAGAGAATCACATAATCCAAAAAAGAAAAACTATATATTTACCTTGTCATTAGACATGAACTAAAACCAAAATGGTTACTACAAGATATGATAATCCCTAAAAAAGGATAATACTTTATAAAAATAAATACTACTCTTAATCTCCGAAATTAGACAAATAATACCCAAAGTTAAGAAATCAACATTCAATAAACAACTATCCTTAAAATTCTTCAATGTAACCCAAACTATGATTGACACACAAAACTCATAAGGATTTAATCACATAGTCTTCCACAGTAAATCTTAACATTTATCTCCAAATAACATAGAATAGTCTTAAAGTCTCATACTGAAGATTAATTAACCTAATCACATATTCTATATGAAAGGTTAATCATTTCCATAAATGAACCAAAATTTTATAAGTCTACAATAAAAACATATATTCTTCCAAAATAAAATTCCACCATTACTCCTTAATTGAAATCCCAAAGTATTATATTTTCTTTAGGCATATATTGTTCCCAAAAGAGAATGCGTCTTCCAAAATAACCATTATCACTTAATCACTAAATCATTTTCTTATACTAAGGATATACATTTGATAAAACATAAGGTCCCAAATAAACTTATTCATGATCAATAAAATCATTTAACTAAAGAGAATAAGTCATACTAACCAGGGACTTCACGTAGTCTAGTGGTAGGTGATAAATATAAATCTCACTTTGGTTGTGGGTTCGATTCCCACAGCTTTGTGTAAAGTGACGAGTTGTCACACGGTCTGCATGTTGTCCTTTTTATAAAACTCAAAAAATAACCCTATCATGTTTTAACCCCAATAGTTGTCTTATAACTATAATTTTCATCTCAAATCATAATGACCTCAATATCTAAATTCATAATGTCTTATATATGTCTACATTTTCTTATCTCCATAACATAACACTATTAACAAATATAGAACATCGTACCTTGATCATGGTGTCCACCTGGGTTTCATTGTCATCTTGTTTACATAGGTAGATGGTCCATGCATTGAAATAATGATTTATTGATCCTTCAAAATCATGTGCTTCATTTATCCAAATACACCTCTTACAACTTGGTTCATATGGGTGTTCATAGAAAAATATTTTAAAAAAATAATGATGTATGACATATAATTTTAAAACATCTGATAAAACTTTGTTTCTATAAAACAGTCAGACCAATATTGTATTGAAACATTCAATCAATGGTCCTTTTAAAATACCATAAGTATGTTATGAAAGACTATAATTTAAAAGTAAATATAAATAGGTTGTTCAAGGGTCTCCTTCTTCAGAACCTTTTTCAAAATCCTAATATGCTTCAAAATATTTTGATAAGGTAAAATATTTGAAAATTCGTTTATAATATTTACCATTCATGATAATATGAGAATATTGAAAAAATAGAACTTGATTAAATACAACCCATGATACATGATGGTATCGAGGTATAGCGGAGGTGTTTGATATCTCAAACAATTTCTTTCAAGTGAGTGGTATATTAGAAAATGTTTTAGAATCATTTGGACATGACTTTGCAATAATTATTGCAAGAAAGTCATCAGGAAGAGATATGAATATCATTTGATATCCTCATTTTTCCATTTGTAATATAATTTCCTTGACCATAAAAAGTTAAAAAAATAAGGATTTAACTTAAAGTGTAGACATAGAGACTAACCATGTGTCTATCAAAAACTCATAATCCCTAAAGTTGTCTAAATCGACCATTGATACCAACTATAATGACCCACATTAAACGTTACATAATCTTGAATTAAGTTAATAATTCACATTGAGGATCTTTTTAGGTTTAGAGATTTAGGAAATTAGGTCATAATTATTATATTACATCACAAATATTACAAAGTAGACACTTCTACTCAGTATCCATTTTTTTCATAAAATAAAAACACTTAAAGAAAAATGTTTAGATCTATGTTTTAAACATCATGAATTTTCCTTGATCCCATCCCGGACCCTATTAATTTTTATGTCTTGTGGAAAAAATTTTAAAAACTTGGGATGAGCATAAAAATCTTATTAAGGGATATAAGATAATGAATGAAAACATTAGTCTATGAATACATAAAAATCAATGAAATCATACTTTTCTATCATACCACACATAATCAAAATATTTATAAATAAAACATAGAAATCATAAATCATAAATGTAAATTATGGAATCTATATCATACTTACATAGTATCTATCATAGTTACATAGAGAGTTACATTTGGAATACTGATCATAGTATATTCCCTAAATCTCTTAGGAGAAACATTAACATTTACCTCCGTCACTTTACCCAATGTATTTGAGAGCTATCTCGGGATCACCCTCCCTATGTTTGTCATGAAACCACCCATATACATAAACAATTACCAAGAACCATAAAATAATCATATCACCTAAAACAAGCATAAAGGAAATATAACATTTCCACATTACAGTCACAATATATCATTTCAAGATATTGACAAAATCAATTCTTTATCAAACAATTTTCAAAACCCTCTAATAAAAAGATGTTTGAATCAAAGTTTCCCATACCAAATTTAAATTTTTGAAAGGAATTTTAATTTGAAACATTCATATTCATATAAATAAATCCTTAAAACCATTTTGAAAACATGATCCTTAATAAGAAATATTTATAAGAATAAATCTTTAAAACATTTAAAATAATGTTTTAATTTAAGTGTCCATTACCACTTGAGAAGATAATTGAATAGAAATAATTATAGAATAACATTAAACATAGGTTATAATATCATGAGAATAATGAGATTCATGATATAATATGTAAAATGGATGTATATACACTATAATAAAGTGAATTGGTGTATAACAATGAATAAGTCTCAATGGAATGTAAATTGAGTTAATGTCCCTTAAAAAGATATTATACATATATTAAGGATAAATCAATAACATAATTATGTATGAAATATAAGAATAAAACTAATATAAGTGGATATTAAGTGTAAAAAAATCAGAGGTCATTCACACATACTCATATCATGAAATAATTAAGAAGTAGAAGTTTAACAAAAAATAATTGAAATTGGGTTAAGAAGTTATCTTATAGAAATTTGATAGCCTAATGACATCAGTTTAAATTTCAGATTATGAGTTGATGAGAGAGAAAAGGGTCTCTCATCACATGGGAATAAAATTAAAAATAATAAGTATATATAAGAACATATCCCAACATAAGGAAATGGAAATTTAAAAGACATAACATAATAGAAGTTTTTAACTAAAAGAGTATGATGAAAGGTTCCCTTACAAATTTTGTAACTTATGAAACATATACCCCCTAAAATAAGGATTATACAATGAAGATGTAAATACCCATAAATGAAATTATATTAAACAAAGGATACAATAATGGGTATTACATATACCATAAAAAAGGAAATAGTGTCAAATGTAGCATGAATCTCATAAGAATAAAAAGTGAGATGAAAACTACTTACCTCATGTTTGACTTGGATCGTTCATCCTTAAATCTCTTGAATAATAAAATAAAGTTAATTTATACTTTCTTGAGAACCTTTTTAAAGTTTATTATTCATTTTAAATCACTTATTACCACGTTATAAAAATTACATAATCATTTAAGTTAATAACAGTCGTGTTTTCGATATTTGGTACTTGAGTCAAAATGAACTTGTTAAAATTAAAAATTGTCCATGTGGACAAAAGTAAGTTATATCAAGAATGATATTCATTATTTAAATATCATATATATCATATATATCAAGTATATATATGTATTTATAATATTACATAACATTTGGAGGTAAGAAATGAAATGCACCGTTCATGGAGATAGTAAGCCGTACGTACGCATGAATGCTACTTTAATTTCTATTTTGACTTTAATGGAAAGAAAAATTAATGATACATAGGTATATTATAAATCTAATATAATATCATATATAATTTCAGTAACTCCATGTTTTACACATTCCATGTATGGCATGAACGAGTCATATCACTTTGAGGGGGCGGTAGTCAGCACTTACTCAAATGACATTATCATATTTACCTATTATGGAAACCATAAAGGTATGACATAAATTAAAAAAAATATAAGCATAGATACACTTTAAATATAATATATATCACATATAAATATAGTGTCATCATAATGGCCACCATGATATGCACTAGGAGATAATTAAACAATCATTGTTTCTTGAGGCAGTAGTTCGTCGTCCACAAAAACAATATGTTCTAAATTCATTAGATGGAGGTGTGTGTAAGTTTAGTTAAAATATTTCTCATAAAAAAAATTAATATATTAAGTATACTGTTTTTTTATTTAAACAAATAATAAGAAGACTATAGATATTTAAGAAGTAAAATTAAAGAAGAGAACTTGCGGGAAGACGTTACCTTTAAATCAGGTAACTCTCTTTGGTTTGAACAAAAAAAATTTCTTGAAGTTACTTATGCCGAATGTAAGAATTATTGAAGAAATATAGGGATTTTGGGAGCTTATATGGGTAGATTTGGGACTAGAAAATGGGTTTTAGAGGAGTGAAGAATGAGTTAGAGGTGGTTTCCTTTTATAAGAGGGAGGAGGGTCTCTTTAAGAATGTTTGAAAGTATAGTTTTATTATAAAATTATTTTCAGTTTCAAAAGGCCCATAACTCCTTAAATTATAATCTAAGATGAATATTAGTCAAAATAAAATTATCTAATAAGAATTGGACAGGTTTTAGATGTTTTTTAATCCTTATTTTTTTTATTTAACCATTTGGTAACTTATTTTACTTTTACCGTGTCTTCTTGTATATTAATATTATATGGTTAATATATTTAATATAAAATGCCAACCAACCCAAAATGGATCATTAATGAAATTTTTTGTTTTATATATGTCATTTTTCCTAATATTATATTTTTAGGACTATTTTATCATTTATTAAAATATTAATTTCTTTAAAAACTCATTTATGTCAATTTATAAACTATTCATATCAAGAATCTTAACTAATCTATAAAAACATTATTATTTCTATCAAAATTCATTAATTCAATGATAAAAATTAATTATTATTCCTAAAATTCATGGGTGTCATGAAAAGTTTTAAAATAAATTGATTTTAATATTTATAATCTCATTTATTTAAAACATTCATTAATGAGGTAATCATTACATCATCATTGTGTCATAAATCATTTTATTTATTTAATGTATAAAAACTATAAATAACATACCATGATTTATGAAATATTTTTTTATTTGAAATGAATATTTATAGTCAAAAATAAAACTTATATAACCCCATATAATTTTTTTTACTAAAAGATATATGTTTATGTTACTTTTGTCTTTACTTTAAATTAATTAATATAGAGTGTCATTATCACTCCCAAGTGGTTTAATGGGGTTCCAAAATTGACCCAAGGATGAGCTTTATAGAAAATATATCATCCAATAGGTTTAGGACACATGTAAGGGTAATTTAGTACTATTATAATATTATTTTTCACCCATATTTACCAGATTTACCCTTTAACCATGGTAAATAAAATATTTACTAAAGTTACTATTCATAATTTCTAAAAATAAAAGTTACCTATTTAAAAAATTTGGACCACCTGATTCCAAATATGAAATCAAATTTTCCAAATTCAAAACACATAAGTTACATAAATTAATTTAATAATAATTCCCATTGTCAAAACCAAATAGTGTGTTTTTAAAAATAATAACTATCAAAAGATTAAAATTTGATTAAGTCTAATTTCAATTTGAAATTAATTAAAATGACTAAAATTGGATTAAATGGTAATAATATAATCCAATTAAACTTCAACACCAATTAAAAGAACAATCAATCAATATAAATAAATTAGATGAAATGGTAGTTTTGAATTAAAATGCGGTATTTTTCACTATTCATTAAAAAAATAACTCTATCATAAAAATACCAAAAATTTACCCAAAGTAAATTTTGATGTCACAATTATAAATAGTAATTATATTTTTCCAAATAAAATATATAAAAGTGAAAAAATCTAGATTTAAAAAGGGTTCTTGATCAAAAGGCCGTAAAAAGAATTTTTAAAGAATATTTGAGTATTTATGTTTAAAATCAGATTAATTCTTATTTTAAGACTCTAAAATTTATTGGATAAATGTAATGATATTTAAAAAACATTTATAATCATATTTTAGTCATTTTTGTTCATTCCCGCCAATAAAATGGCCAGGTGTTAACTACTATTTAAAATAATAATATTATATTATTATTTTTTTTCAGTATGACTCATCATTGTGTAAAACATAAGAATTTAGAGAAGCCCGTTGTTGCGTGTTGAGTATAATATTAGAAAAAGCATCCCCTTTAACTTAAAATTAATATTTAATTCAAAAATATTAATAAATATGAAAATTTCATATTCTTTATTTACAGGGGATGTTACATTTTTTGTCAATCCTAAATTCCATTAAGGAATTAATGTATATGGTCATCATCAATATGGAATTTTCAGAACTGAAATAGTTTTTAAGTGATTTATTGACCCATTTTGGTTTTATTAAGAGTTATGTGACATGTGGAGTGTGTAATATAGTAGGTTTATTTCAATGTAAGATGTTCGGGAACACTATAACCTCTTGTACAATAACTACGAGGACTTATCATTAGTGCGGTGATATATTTTACATCCTGAGTTTTTTTAGTAGAATATACATCGGAGGATGTCTCAGACCTATTTTTTATCTGGTTAGTTATTGGCGGTGTTGCTTCCATGGGAGATTCATAAGCTATTTTGTTGTTTTGGGAGTTCTCTCTTTTACAACCCCTATTGTTTTCCGTATTTTTTCTATTTTTTATACCTAATATATATATATATATATATATATTTTGAATGAAATATATTTTATATTATGGTCATATATTTTAGTTATTCATGCATTGTTTCTTTTCATTGGTTATTATCACTTGTTCATATTGAGGACCTTGGTTTTAGGACTGGTTGATGTATGAAATAGGAATGGATTCAGTGTGGAATAGGTTATTGGGGATAATATTTTTCTTTTTTGGGTTGGCCATAATATCTAATAAGTGTATGTTTTCCTTTGGTATCACCATGATTGGGTGTTTAGTGAGTTTGTAAATGAGTTACCCTTTGGTAAGTTTTGTTTCCAGAAGTTAGAGCCATGCCATTTCTTAATGAGGTTGTTCATGTTTGGTGGTTTTTCCTAATTTTTGGAGGGATTTATCTTTCTTATCTAGTATATAAACCTTTAGAGTGTTTATTGGTGATGTTATCTCTTGTGGTGTTTTTAGATAGTTGTGTATGGTTGATGAAATATTATTTCTTCCTCGAGTAAGTAGTGGAAATGTGTCTGGTTTATTGATGACCATTATTTTGGGTGTGGTTATTTTGGTTCACACTAATTTATGAAAATTATAAATTATTGTGAGACCTAATAATTTTATTTGTGTTCTTATATCATTTATTAGAGTTTTATTCAAGAATATTTTTGGATGAGACGTGTCATTTTCTAATATCTCTTTTGACCTAAGATATTCCTGAAGTATTGTTGTTATTTCATCCTTTGGTCTAGTTTGGGACTCAATAAAAACTTTTTAGTTTTAATATGTGCATTTTTTAGAGGTCCTCAATTAAAACTAGACTATAAATGGGGTTATCCAAATACTTTTTTGTGAGTAATCTACTTTTAGGATTACTAGTTATTTGGGGGGTGGTAAATCTTAAATAATTTTGAGTGGTTTTTCTTAAGAGTGGGTTGTTCATTTTTAGTGTTATAGGGTTTTAAGTATGGTAAGTTATCCCCATAGTTTGGTCCTTTATTTCAGTGATTTGGTCTTTTACCTTTCCTTTGAAACTTTTTTTCAATGAATTTTAGTGGTAAAAGGTGGCATGTTGAAGATAATTATGACACCCATATATACAATTTTCTTATTTATATTTACAAGTATAATTTCTCTCTTGAGTTTTTTGTTAATTAGAATTTTTTTTTATATTTTTGAATCATTTTTATGGGAAAATAGTTTTAGAAACCATGTAGTGGAAATTGTACAACTTGGGATGTTTTGGACATTGGTGATCACACACTCACTACAATGTTTGGTAAACTGTGCAAGTAAACCATGTGTCCTACATGGGTTTGGGAATTTGGATCCTTTACTCTTATTTTTATTTGATGTTTCCTCTCCACTCTAACCCAGTCAAACTTTTCCAACTTGGGTTCTTACCAGGTTACTCTCTTTAAATTTTAAGCCCTTTCAAAGTGGATTATTAGTAATTTATTAGGGGTTCTTCACTAGATTCAAATGGTTATATCCCTTAATTACTTCTCCTCAATTGTTGCCCTTTTATTACAAAAGTTTCTAATATTTGGGTCTATGTGGAATAATTTTAATGGCTAAGGATATTATTAAATCAGTGGTTTTGGTTATTAAAGGTTTTCATCCATCTTAGTAGAAATAATATAGTGGTTTCCCTTGAAAAAGACATCGTTTCATCTCTTGAGTTAGGTGTTTCCATTAAATTTACTTTAATTAAAGATTTCCTTGAATAACTGATTATTTATAAGTATTTTTTAAATTAAGAAATAATGTATATTGTATATAGTTTGGTTTTATCAATGTTTTCCCAAGCTTGGGTAGGGTTTTCCTTTATTAAAAAGGGGTGAATTTCTTAGTTCAATGGAACATGGTTTTAAAATGTAATTTTATGCTTTCTAAGGGATTATTAAAAATCCATTGGTGGTTTTATTCAAGAAAAAATATTGGTACATGGGGAATTGATCCAATTTTGATTTATAAAATTGGTCATTATATTTCAAAGGATAATTTAATTTTATTAAATTGGGGCTATGTTTCCACTTGGTTTTACTATTTTGAGTGAATCGTTTGGATAATTGGTCACATTAAGTATTTGATGGTTGTTATGTGCCATTTAGATATTACCTTGATTTTAAATGGGATTTTGAAAAAGGATTTCCAAATATGTGATTCTTGATTTTATAGAAAAGGCCCATTTGGAATCTCATGTGAATGATGGATTTTATTGATTGATGTTTACACCCAAGTTGAGCCCATTGTTATGTTTTATCTATTCCTGTATGCATTTGGAAATTATTTGTTGAATTTTTATTTATGTTATGAGGTTTGGGTATGAGGATCATTATTGACGGTGGATGTGTTAGAGGAAGAGATTATTTGATTGATATTTATTTTTTCTTTTGGGATATGTGATTGTTATGTAATTGAAATTGGATTGATAATGGTCCATATCTATTATCTATAACATGCGGAACCCTATGATAATAAGTGGTGAGTCAAGGAATATTGGCTATGCTAGTTGAGATAAAAATATTGGCTCTTAGCCCTTAGTTGAATGTTATGTCTCACCCAGCTAGGGGTGGCACTGATGAGACTATTTGAGAGTGATTTGGGTGATGAGTTGTACGACCATTAACCTATTGGTAGTTTGTTCCACATTTTCATATATATTACATGTTCCATTAGACCCTAAGATATTTTTTCATGATATGTATCTCATGTTATTACTATTGTTTTTTATCGAAATGTGACTTTCCTATCTCTTATTTTAAGATTACTTTGATTTATTGGTTACTTATGATTGATAATTATTAGTGTAAAGAACAACTTGTGTTATGATTTTCATTTTTTATAACTTTACATGTATTTTACTTTATTATGTTTTCCCCATTTTCTTTACTCATATTTGAAGAGTGTGTGTTTTAACATTTTAAATGGGAAATGAGGGTTGTTTTTTAAATGAAAACCATTTTGAAATGTTTTTTAAAATATTTTAAACCATTTTGTGGTTTGTTTTCAAAATGCATGTTTTAAACAAAAATATAAGGTTTAACTTTTTTTTGGAAATGAATGTTCTTTTAAATGGAAATGTTTGGTTTTGAAATGACATTACCTATATAAGACCTCTTTGAGGCATGATTTATAAATGGTGTGTTTTAAAAATTGATATATGGAATTTTAGTTTTTATATTTGTTTTTTTGTAAAGAAAATGAAATATTATTTTTCTAATACTATAAAACTACTATACTTGTATTCTTTATAAAAAATTTAATAGACTCATGGAGGTATCCTACTAGAATTTATATCACACCATACATACTCAAATTAGTGGTTTTGTAGTCTTCATGACTTTTATAGATTATTGGGTTATGTCTTATAGGTTTGTTTTCTACCAATCTCTATTATTTGGAAGGTGATGTTGGTTATGGTGGTGACTTGATAGTCACATGGTGATGGGGGTTTTCCCTTGATTTTAATGGATTGGTTGGGTCATGTGGTGTATCAGAATATTTGACCCCATTTGTTTTCACTTTGTTTCCTTGTTTTTTATTGTAAAATTTTTTAAATAAGAATAATTTATTTTATATGTTAAAATGTTTGTTATTATTTTTGGAATCATTTATTTTTATTATTCCATGTTTTTATGTTCTTATTTCAGATCCTCTCATTTACATTATCATGGTTTTACAATGTAGAAAGAACTTATATCGGGATCACTGTTGGAACCCATTGTTGATCCTAGTTTTATTAAGGCTGAAATAATTCCCATAAATTACTTTATGATACCCAAAAACTTTAGTCCAGCCCAAGGTGATTTGAAATGAGCCTCAATCTATAGGGTAAAATGGGTCGGGTGATTGGTTAGGTTGACAGGGGATGGTTTGCTAAAACAACATGACTATATCCCAATATACATTGAGCATTATGAATCTTAAGGGGTACTATCTGGAAATGATTCCCAATACTTTTATTTTGTATTTGAAGATAGAGAATGATATTTGGTGGGTGATTTATGTTGGTTCTGTAAACATGTGTATTCCCCTACATGATGGAGTTTTAATTCCAGCCTTAGTGATCAAGAATTTTTTAGATGAATCACTGATCAACATTGGACCAGGTTTAGGTTTTTTCAATAAAAATTTATTTTTCATATCTATTATATTATAACCATTATTATCTACAAACCATAGTAATATTGATTCAAATACCCATTCACGGGGTTTAGCAGTAGAGGGGTCTCATTGACAGTCTAACTAGTAGAGATATTAATCCAATTTTTCTTGTGTAGTAATAGGAAAATTTTCATGTGCTTGTCTTACCAAGTTGGTAGTGGATGATAGTCAAGGTATCATGACGGATATACCTTTTTATCATAGGCAGTGTAGATATAAGGGGCGTCCTCAAGGTGGAAAGGGTAGTCCTCCCAAAGGCGGATATGGTAAGGGAGTTAGTGGTGTAAGAGTAGTTAAGGGTGGATAGTTCTTTAATACAATCCCACTACCACCACTTCAAAGTGTTCCACATTGGGAACAAAATTTTGGAGGTTATAAATAACTAAATATATAGTAAGTTTAGGGTTTTCATCAGGTTACAACTAATATAGTACAAGGTATAATTTGTGTCTTCTCTACTTTGGATTTCACAATAATCAACAAAGGTGTGATCAATTATTTTCATATTATATATTTAGTTCAAAATTTAGTTATTCTAGTAGAAACTATCACCAGTCTTCTTTTTCTAAAGAATCCTACTAGTGGTGATCATTCTCTTACCCATGTATTCCATTATTGTGATATCTATTTTAATATAGCAAGGTTTATGAAGGATCTCATAGTACCATATTTTAGGCACTATAATGTAATCATTGGGATAAAATGTTTGTTCATAGTCATGGATTGTGTAGATTTACATCATTTTAGGGTAATATTTCATCACATATATGGATTTAGATTAACCATCACCTGTGAGTGGGATCTTTAGGTATGGTGTGTGGGTCCAACTCTCATGAATTTATAACATATCATTCATAAATTATCAATATTAACCTTGCGAGTCATGAATTATTTGGATGATAAATCCACAAGATTTTTTGATGAGTATATAAATATTTTTCTAAAGGAATTTTCAGGGCTTCCCCTTAAAAAAGGTCAATTTTAACTACAATTTGATCCCAAGGACTATACAGATATGTTCCATAGATTATCAAATGGACCCAATGAAGTTCAATGATTTAATGGTTTTGTTGGAGTATCTTTTAGATAAGGGTTTTATTATACATAGTTTTACCCCACCGAAGATCTAATTATGTTCACCAAGAGAGTGAATGAGAGCTCAAGACATTATATTACATATCTTTATTTAAACCAAGTGACAACCAAGAAAAAATAATTTTTATTATGTATTGATTATATATGCAATCATTTGAAAGTAGTGAAGTGGTTTTTGAAGATTAATCATGGGATATAATATCTTCAGCTATCCTAAAAACAACATTCAATTATCACTAGGATCATTATGAATTTATAGTGATAGAGTGAAGAGTAACTAATGATCTAGATGTGTTTTTGGGACCCATAAAATAGTTCTTTTATTCAAACTTATACCTTTTTATTGTGGTTTTCATCAATGAAAAAATCATCTATTATAGGAAAATGGATAAGAATTCAAAGCATCAATATATTATCTTGGAATTATTATTTGAGCACCATATCTATGAAATAACCTCAAAGAATAAGTTTTGCATTCATGAAGTTTATTTTCTAGGGTGTGAAATCATAGAAGGTGGAGTTGTAGTTTACCCAGAGAAGATTATGGTTGTGATGGCATGGAATCTTACCAAGATGGTTTTTGAGGTGTATATGTTTCTTATATTGGTGAGATATAACTAGATATTCATTGCTAATTTATTCATAATTGTATCCCATATTAATTACCTAACCCAAAAGTGAATATTTTAATTTTCTTTAGATATTTTTAGAGAGTCTTTGAGAAGCTAAAGTGGAGATCATATAGTTTCAAAATCATATAGAATCTGAAGTAATTATTTGAGTATGTAGTGTTTTATGATGCCTCTAAGCTTGGTAATGGTATCATATTTATTAAGAAGTGATATGTGATTGATTATGGGTCCAGAAATGTAAGAATACATGGTCAAAATTATATGACCTATGACTTGGATCATTCCAAATGAGTTGTTCCAATGTTAATATAAACTCATTATCACATCGATGAGTAATTTGTGGTTTTCATGGATTAAAAGAGTCTTTATGTATATCATATCTCAAAGATATCTAATCCTGAGGTAGAGGCAATGATTGAAGTTCCTGTAAGATTATGACTTCTGGTTACTCTATGTTATAGTGAAGGGAATCACTATGAAATATGCCTTTAGTAATTAATCTTATGTTCAATTAATGGATGTGTTGTATGAGTATTTAGACATGGTGAATTTAGTTTTTATGGAAGAGGGAGTTTTTTATTTATCTAGGATCGATGGTGGAGACCCCATAGTTCATTATTGGATGTTGGGGTCCATGTTAGAGACATTAATTGTGAGATACTTTATTACCATATATTCATAGAATATGTACTCAATGGATTCTCTAAAGGTATACATTACATCATATTCTTTTAGGGTAAAACAATATTTTTAGATTATTTATTTTAGGGGTTTTATGAGAATTAAAACTTATCTATTGGTGCTATACCTCAACATGATGAAGATATATCAAGATATCAAGCATCATATTAGTGGTCTTTCATAAAGTGGAGTATTACTGAGATCATATAATAGTACCTCACATATCATTAGGTGAAGTATAAGAACTAGATTCCCATAGGATTTAGCCAACCTATTAAGGTTTTATAGTGTAAGTGGGACAATATATAAATGGATTTCATGAATAAACATTCATGATCAATGAAGGGTTATGATTTTTTTGTGTGATTATTGACTGACTCTCTATGTTAGATCACTTTCTTCCTATATAGGAGTAGAGTTTTGTGGAGGGTTTTGAACACTAGTATATAGTGGATATTGTGTGGTTTCATGTATTTATCATGATGATTATGTATAATAGTGATTCAGGGTTAATGTCCCTATTATAGAGGATTTTAGGAGGATTTTGGGACCTGATTTCTTTTGAGTATGGCATTCCACCATTAAACATATAGTCAATTTAAGGTTACCGTTCAAGTACACTAGGGTATATTGTGGGATTACATACTTTATTTTGGAAATATTTTGACCTATCACTTACCTTTAGTATATATTTCATACAAAATATCTACCGGTCTTCTATTATCATGGAACTATTCAAGGATTTTCATATAACACATAATAGGTCACAACTTTGTTAGATGGAGATTTGTTAGTAATCACTTATGGGTGTTGATATAGTGGGGATGATAACATTGAAGATGTAGAAAATCTAAGAACATATATAGATAGCCAATATACATGATAATTCCTATGTGTATAGAAGACAAAGACTATTGGATTTTGATAAGGGTGCCCATGCATTCTTGAAGTTCTCACCATGATATGGTTTGAGGAGGTTTGTTTGAGGAATAAAGCTATCCCCAAGATTCATTGGGATATTCTAGTTTTATCATAAGGTAGGTGAAGTTTTTTATCACCTCAAGTTTCCCCTATATATGGATTAGGTGCACAAATTAGTCAACATATCATAACTAAGGAGGTATGTGCATGATCTATAGTACATTATTGATTGGGGGAGATAGTAATTGAGGAAGACAAAACATCTTATGAGTACCCAATGGATATTGAGGATTTTTAGGATAATATACTTCATGGATTAGTGATTCCATCAATATTTATCCATTGGTATCATGAAAATCTTCTAGAGATCTCATGAGAGTGTAAAAATCAAGTGCAAGTTCTTTACCCTCACCACTTTAAGTGAGTTGTGCTTTTTGAGATTAAAATCTGTACTTATTGGTATGATTTAGTGACTAAAATGTCTATAATAAACCCATTTTAATATTTATAATAATATTTAATGTGGTGGTTGTGATGTTGGTTAATATTCAAAAGAAACATGGCTTTTCAAAATAATAATAATAATAAATTTCAAATAATATTCTAAGTCACATATAAGTGTATAATTAATATCTTCTTAACAAAAAAACAATAGAAATTTTAAAGGTATAATTTTGTTTGGAATGTGGTAATTTTCCTATGATAGGTGTAATGTTTATTGGGGTCTTAGTTGAACATGATCCAATTCTTGTGATCTTTTATATAAACACAAAATGTCGACCCCCTCAACCCTAATTATAGACTATAAATATTTTAAAGATATTTACATAGGGATTGGCCTTAAAAAATAAACATAAACCCTAGAGGTAATTTTCCTTGATCATCATGGTTTATAGGTCCTTTATTCTTGTAGTAATAACCTATAAACCTAAACCACATAGGGTTATTGAAAATATGACATAAAGACTTAAATATTAGAAAATAATAAATTTTTAATTGATTAGTTATTTGCATGAATAATTCCATGGTTCTCATGTTTAAATTATTTTAAATCACAAAAAAATGTCATTATTTAGAGTCTTATTTATTTATTTAAAATATATGGCACATTTAATATCTTTAGTTTGTGATAATATATAATGGCATAAAATTATCAAAATTAAAATTAACTTTTTTTATTCATGTTTAAAGGGAATTCATTCAATTGTTTCCTAACAAAAATTTATCATAGGAAAATATATAAATATTATTAAATTGTTTTTTTAACTTATGTAACTTTTGGTTGGATATTTTCTCCAATTCTACACATTTACCATAAAAAAGACCTCATGGTTATGGTATATAGTGTCCAGAATCTCACCTATGATCGATTATTCGTCCCCTTTCACATTCATAATTTTTTCTGTATGTGATAATGAATTTTCTCCAACAATAAAAATAGATAATGGTTTGACCACGAGGTTTACAATGGTGAGGTATGGGGGAGAATGGAGGTTCAATTGGTTGTTATTTGGAATGGTATAGGGGTGAGTGGTAACAAGAGGTTCAGGTTTGTATGTGACAGCAGTGGTATGGATCAAGTTTGATGGGAAATTAAGCATGATTTTAGTAGAAAAAATAAATGGATTTTCCATGTTGTTTTTCCTAGGAATGATGAAGGCGAAGGAAAAATGGAATGATTTTTTAACCAGAGACACCCAAATGGGGGGGGGGGGGTGAATCAGGATGATGGTAAAATTAAATTTTCTCTATAATATGTTTGATCTTTATTTTGTATCTTATTACCACATTAACGAAAACTACATTAACCATGTTACTCATGAAAGTGAAATCACCAAAAAACAAAAATATATAGGAATGTAAATCATTAACTAATCACATAGATTTTACATGGTTCACCACAAAGGGTTGTGTCTAAAAAGAACACAATGTAAATGTTTCAATGTTTCAGAATCCATGAATATTTATTTGTTTTATAGATACAATGTTTTATTCATATTCACTTCCTACTAGGATTAATACATTTTTATTTTTTGGGAATTTACGACTCCATAACCAAGGTGCTCTTCCGTTTCTTCAATTCTATCCACTACTTCTATGTATGTCATTACATAGATTATACACTTGAAATCTATTCAAAAAATAAGAATCATGAAAGCATACCTCAATATATCATGATAATATATTTGAATTATATCTTTTGGTTTCATGCTCTGCTGCATTTCACCATATTTCACTCTTCTTATTAAATGTTGGATGAGATCAACTCTATAATAAGAGAGTTGAATATTTGATTTTCTCCATATTAATTAAGTATCACTTATTTATTGGTGGAGAAGAATTATGTACTATAATTTTACTATTACACTCTGACTTCCTCTATCCTAAAATCTTGATGTAATTCCTTTTTATCATGTACTCTCTTTTTTATAATATCTTTCACAATTTCCATTATTGAACTATTATTCATGATAGTAATCATTCTAAAACTATTCTTCATAGTAACAACCCTCCACCAACTATCATGTATGCAATGTGAATTGCCGTGCATACCATTTGAACTACCCTATTATTTATGGTATGTTCGTTTATGTACTACATAATGTGCTATGCAAGTATAATTTCTTCACAAACGTAATTTATTTATAAAATTATATGCTTTAGGAACTACTATTTTTTTTATATAGACTCAAATGATGCATGATATTGAATTATTTGGTTACTATAAATTCTATGCAGTCTGGCCTTCCTATGAGAACTCCTAGAATATTTTTATTTTTTTGATTAATATTTAGATATTCTTTATCTTTTGATAGATTCATAATGATAGGATCATTGGGGGTATTTATAATCAAATACCCTTTATGATGTTGTTAATCCCCATAAAATAAAATTTCCCTTTTGTGAAGTGGCATAACTGCTATGTGGTCGATCCTACATAGTCCCCCTAAAAAAATACCTTCCGACCACAAATGACTCTAGTGCTATGCAATTCATGTACTTCCATCATCACTCTAGGGAATTTTTTTTCTTTATGATGATCTATAATTAACCGCCTCTATATCACAATTGAATCCCCTTTTGTTCTATGTGCTCTTCATATACAACCAATATTGTGTGGGATTTAAGACATTGTAAAAAAATGGAGATTCCCTACCTCTCCCTAAAAGACTCTCCTATGTAGGATCTATGTACCTATTATGTGCTGATGTAATTACACCATGAATGGAATTATATTCTATAAAGTCCCTATAAATAATTTTATATATTATCCATAAATATATCATTTTTCTCAAATCCTTCATGAAACTTCACATGAACCTATAAATTTTCAATCCCAAAAAATTAGAAAACACTGGAAAATGCTTCCACTAATAACACTATTACAAAATAAATTACATGTTTCTCAATTTCTATAAACCATAGTTCTTCTAATTTTCTAAATATTTTATACTCAACTTCACTAGTTCATAGTAAATAAAATTTATACCTTATAATCCAACGATGATGTTATAAAGTTATATTATATCACTAGTTCATTTAGACTCTTGGTTGCATGTAATAAAATATACCAAATAATTTAAGTTTATTTCAATGTAAATACATGTAAAATCTTGAGGAGTTACATTATGAACCCCCAAAAATAAATTTCACCGTTGAAATTTCATTATTTTGATACAAAAAATGAGGATATCTTTGCTTCATAACATCCTCTGGTTCCTATTTAGATTCCTCAAATTTATGATTCCTACAATGAATTAGAACATTTGATTTGTCTTGTTATGTTAAAATTTACCTATATGATCTAAGATTTAGACTTGTTTTTCTTCCATGTAAATATAATTCTCTAGTGATGCAGCCTATGAGTTTAGTACATGTGAAGGATCAGTTATATAATTCCTCTAGAGAGATACATGGAACACATCATGAAATTAAGTGAGGTTATATGGAATCACCAAGTAATAAGATACCATCCAAAGTCAATTAATAATATTGAAGAAGAAAACATATATAGGGATCAACATTCAATTATTTATGAATCTCACAAATTTATTCCTTAGATAAATTATCTAGAATATCGTACCACTAACTTTGAATTATAGATCTCTTAAATGATTGCCATTATTAATTTTCTATAAAATCTAAGATGTATTGTTGTGCTGCATAATAAATCTAATATTCCTTACAATTAACTTACATAACTCAGGTATGAATATCTTTTTTTGTATAACATTATCCTAGTAAGTTTGAGTTATAAAATTCCTTCCATATAGGGATTAATAAGGACCCATATGAATTCTTAAGTGAAATATATTATTAAATTAGAATTTTAAAATATGAAGGTGTTAACCCCAAACACTGTTGAAATCTAGATTATAAGATCTCAACATATCCACAAGGATTTGAATGGTCCTCTCAGACTGAACATTTTTCTAAGGATTATAAGTACTACTGAACAAAACATTATATTAATAGTTTGATAGATACTTTGAAAAAACAATGGGTTAAAACTCAAATATTGATCATATATAATAGAATTTGGTACTCTATCAAACCTTAATAATTTATTAATTTATATCCTAGAAATATTATCAATAGATAAATATTCTATGATATTAATGTAATGTACTTACTTTGTAAGTTAATGGACTACAAACCAAATAACATTACTGACTTTAGATGTTTTGGGTAGTCTAATGATGAAATACATTATGATGTTTTCCCATTTACGTTTTGGCATGAGTAATGGTTTTAAAATCCCCTTATAAGTTTATCCATATACCTTAATTTTATGATATACTAATCATCGAGATCCATAATTTAAAATATTCTCTTCATGTTTCCCCCTAGAAAGACTCTTTCAAATATCTATACATCTTCATACTTATGATATAAATAGTAAATGATAAGCTAGGATATTATTACAATATCTTTTACTTCAAGTAAATAATTTAAGGGAAACATAGTCATTTCCTGACCTTATAATTTCATCATAATTAGGGTTAAACTTGGGAACATTTATCACTTTCTTTTGTAACTCAACATCCTCATTCTATGCCTCTTTAATCTTCACATGGATAGATGGATGAATAGTCATATGAGAAAAATAATATTTCTCTATTAAATAAATATTTTAAGGTTCATTAAAAATCTAGAAATATTGGATCATTTTTATCATAATCATAGATAAGCTACAATGATCTTTTTGACTCAAATCATCAGTCACCTTGTTCGCTTTCCCAAGGTGGAAATTTATTGAGGGGTCATAATTATTAATCCTATCTAACTATATTCTCTAGAAAAATTAAAATAATTATGTTTTAATATATAAATTATAATTTAATGATTAATAAATATGTCACACATCTCCCTATAAATATAATACCTCCGTATATTTAATGCATAGATTACCATTGTTAACTATAAATAATGATTCGGGTAATTATCTCATTAACCTTGAATTGGAATGATACATAAGATATCACCATATAATTCTACATAATAAAAAATCCTAACAACTTATTTTATTCATAATTGTAAATAAAAAACCCATCTCTATTATAGGTTAGTATGAGGATTGGTACACTGACCAACATCCTCTTTAGTTCCTTGAAATTTCCCCTATATTAACACCCTTTTATGTTAACTTGGTGTGTAGATTTGATAACCATGAGAACTTATTCCCAAATATTTTATAATATACTACCAATACAAAGAAACTATAGACCTTAGTTATAGTGTTAGTTTTGGTCCAATGTTCAATAACTTCCATATTTAATGGATCCACCGATATAACCATGCTTGAGATTATATGACCAAAAACTGAAACTTTTTGTAGCCAAAATTCACACCTGGTAATTTTTTTTGTAAATTATTCTTCCTTAAGGCATTTATTAAAATAATCAAGTTAAATTAATTCTTTTATTTTACATTATAATAAATAATAATTTTTTATATAAATACTACCAAAAACAGATCAATTTAGTCTCTAAAGACTATTCGTTAAATCCATGAAGATAGTGGGGGAATTAATAATAAAAAATGACATCACTATAAGTTCATAGTGTCCATAAATTGTTCAAAAGGTTATCTTGTGTATTTAATCACGTTTTACCTATATTGGAAGCAAATTAGGTCAATATTTGATAAGTATTAATCTTCTCACAATATATCAAACAAATCATCAATCTGACACATAAGATACTTTTTATTGATTCTGATCTAGTTTAGTTCCAAATAATAAATATAGAGTCACATTTATCCATATTTCTTATTAAAAAAAGAATAGGTGTACCCCATGGTGACACACTTATCCGAATGAATCCCTTATAAATATTCTCCTAGTGTTTATTATTTAATTCCTACAACTCAATCGAGTCTATTATATATGATGGCTTTATACTAGGTGTTACACCACATATGAGTTCTATTGAAAACTCAACATCATGATTCAGAGGAATACCATGTTAATATTCTAAAAAAACATAAAAAAAATCTTGTTCAATAAAAATATATTTTATTTCTATTTTCTCCCCAACCATATGATATAAATAACCCCTTTAGAAAGGAATAAAGACTCATAAAATAGATGTAATTTACATTGGACTTTCATATTTATCCTTACACTGATAGACAATCATATGTTGGTTTGAAATATAAAATTTGAATTACCTTCCATAGAAATTGATATTATATTTATATAAATAAATTAAATTATTCCTAAAAATGAAATCAAATTCAATTGGAGTATGGAAAGTGATATTTATTGGAAGCACATTCCAACAAATTTCAATTAGATAAGAATAATAGTGTAGAACCCCTAGTTTCTAGTATTTAAACCTTCCTTGATGTTTTTAATATGTTTAATGGTAATTTGGGAATTTGGGGGAGGATTTGGAGTACCTTTTAGGGTCAGCACACTGTTTGGCCAAACTATGTGGCCAAACCATGCAAGGCAACAACTAATTCCCTATATTTGTGGATCTAATTCAGTTTAGATATCTTTTTGACCTATTTCGACCCAAATCAACCCTAAAAAAAATTTATCCCCCAAATGACAAAAAGTTTCTCTTATCAATCTGGAAGCAATCCAAACACATTCTTTGGCGAATAGAAGACAAATTCTTGCAGTAAGTGCCTGTTCTTCATCATTTTCTTTATGATTTCTTTGATTTACTCCTACTTTCATATATTTTTCTTAGATATATACCCCCTATGGGTAGATATATTTTTTTTGAGGCCAAATGAAGTTATATATGGTATTTTTCATGATATGGGTGGAGATATTGGGAGATTTCTTGGAATCTTGACCTGGATTCTTTAGCATTCTTCGTCTTTTGTCATTTTTATTTGAAATGAGTGAGGTAGTTGGATTCAATCTCATCTTCACATAATGGGATTTATTGGAAGGAATTAAAATTTAGTTTTTGATGAAAATTAATTTTTTTTTCTTTTATACAATTTGTAAACCGTCTTTAGTGACGGGTGGTGGAAAACATGGAAAATTGGGGGGGGGGGGGTTTGTAAAAAACCATAGTTTTAGTTTTAAATGGGGATTTTTAAATTATTGATATTTTGGAATTTTGAAAAATTAATTAATTTATAAATACTATAGTATATATATTGGTTTTTTAAATTCTTTAATGCTTTGAAATTGGATGGTTGGAAAGTTTTCAATAAATGGGCACTTTTATTGAAATGTATGAAATTGTTTGAAATTGGATTTGGTTTTTGAAAGAAATGGTGTGAGTATCATATTTAAAGATTGGGAATGGTTGAAATATGACCATGTTCTTATATACAAAGGTTAAATGTCACGTGGAAAATAATTAGTTTATGATGACTTGGTAGATCGATGAGAAACAACTCGTGAGTATAGAACTGTCACAACGATGCAAGTATTTTTGGTAGTTGTTGTTGTGTGGAGTTTATTGGTTTTCCAAATTATTTTTAGATTTTTTAAAGATTTATTTAAAATTTTACATGGAGTATATCTTGATTTAAAATTTTTTCACATGTTTTTAGTTTACATTTAGTTACAAACTATTTTGAGAAGTGTTTATATTTAGTTTTAAACCGTTTTCAGAAATTGTTTTATATAAACTATTTTATATAATTGTGGACAACTCTTATATACTAGTGGAATGAGTAGGTAAGTAATTGGTAAATAATAATAAATTTTATACTCACTATGGTTTGGAACTGTGGTTGTTTTTTAGATGTCATCTTCTCGGACATGGAAAAAGGTACGGAGCAACAGGTTTTTAGCACTACTTCTTGAGTTTTTGAGCAGTCTAGTAGTGGTGGAGCACAAAGCTGGTGGATCCTGGAGTCTTTTGGTTATTTTGGTGACTTCATGAGTTATCTTATGATGTTCGGTTGATTTCTAGTTTCATTCTTATGTATCACTATTGTTGGGGCTCACTTTTTTATAAAATATTTTCTGAATTCTCATTATTTTGTTCATGCATCATATAACAGCTATGGATTGTGGTTGGTTGGTTTATAGTTTATCATTAAAAGGGTAAATCATACCCTAATGTTCTTTTAAACCTTATGAATTTATTTCCAACCTTTGGTGTCTTAGGGATGTTGCCTAAGTCCCAGTAATGACTCATTGTGTTCTCAAGACAATGAGAATGAGTGGGTCATTACAAATGGTATCAACTTGGTCCCTTCTCTGTGGAATAAGTAGTCTTGAGTTTTCTGGGACTTGGATTTGAAATAATTATTTTATATTCCTTGGGTGATATTATTATAAAATAGTAGTATTTTCGGGACTTTAAATGTAGAGCATAAAAATACGCAACTAAGATTTTTATATTGAACTTCAAGTTACCAGGGAGTTGGGAACGTAAGTGTTTTGGAAACACTAGTAGGATAGTAAAGTCTCATTATCATGGGTTTTTAAAATGAGACAAAAATAACATGAAAAATATGTTCTATGTATCTCAATTTAAAAAGTATCATCCTGATCCTGACCATGTGAACAGATGGGATCACGTTAACCTAAAGTCGGATTATTCATTGGTACATATCTCAGTACAGATTGTGGATAAGGAAGAGAAATTATTGTGTGGAAAAAGCATCGGTCTAGTGCAGGTTTTAAGAAAAAATGCTCAGATTTAAGAATATACTTGGGAAGATTATAATGAAATGAAAGAGCAATGGTCATAACTCTTTCAGGGAAGCAATCGATTTCAACTTTCTGAGGATGAAAATACTAATGGTGGGGAGAATGTAACACACCCTATTTCTTCTATGTAACTCTTCCCTGATAATTTTAATATACTTAAAGGTTATGTGGGATGTTTGGGGGGAATTTGGGGTAATTTTGGTGGGTTTTGGGTAAACAACGAGTGCACAGTCACACACAGTTTGGCCAAACTGTGCGTGGCCAAAACTAATTCCCTATCTTTGTGGATCTAATTCAGTTTGGCCATCCATTTGATCTATTTAGAACCAAATCAAACCAAACATGAATTTTTTCTCCACCAAAAGGCCAAATGAGGTTCTCCCATCAATCTATAAGTGATCTGAACACGTTCCTTTGGCGATTTAAAGGCATATTCTTGCGGTAAGTGCCCGTTTTTCATTATTTTCTTCACAGTTTCTTAGATATACTCTTCTTTTCTTATATTTTTCTTAGATATAAACCCCTGTGGTTAGATATAACAGTTTTTAGACCAAATAAGGTTATATATTGTGTTTTTTGTGATAGGGTAGGATATCATGGGTGGTTTCTTGGAATCTTGAACCGAATTCTTGAGCGTTCTTCGTCAGTTGTCAGTTTTAGTCGAAACGAGTGAGGTAGGTGGATTTACTCTCATACCCTCTTGAGAGAATTGATTTACATGAATTAAAATTTAGTTTTTGATACAAATTAAATTTCTGTTTTTTCGACTGTACAATTTTTAAGCCCTCTTTAGTTATTGGTAGTGGGAAATGTGAAAAATTGGGAGTTTTTGTGAAAAACCCTAGTTTTTGATTTTAAATTGGGATTTTTAAATTATGTATATTATATAATTTTGTATGATTGATTTATTTAAAATATTTCTAGTAGATATATTGGTTTTTCAGTTTCTTTAATTTTTAGAAATTGGATGGTTGATAAATTTTCAATAAATGAGCGTTTTAATTGAAACATGTGAAATTGTTTGAAATTGGTTTTGGTTTTTGGAAAAATTGGTATGAATATCATATTGAATTACTTTTCATGGTTTAAATATGGTCATGTTCATAGTTCCAATGTTTAAATGGCACATGGGGAATAATAATTTTATGATTACTTGGTAGATCGATGAGAAATAGCTCACGAGTATGGAACTGTCATAATAATGCATGCATTTTTTGGTAGTTATTGTTGTACGAAGTTTATTGGTTTGGAAAAGATGTTTTAAGAATGTTTTTTAAATATTTATTTAAATATTTACTTAGAGTATATCTTTATTGAAAAAAATTTCACATGTTTTTAGTTTATATTTAATTATAAACTGTTTTGAGAAGTGTTTATATTTCGTTATAAACTGTTTTCAGATTTTGTTTTATATAAATTATTTTATATAAATGTTGATAAATATTATATAATAGTGAAATGAGTAGGGAAGTAATTGGGTAAATCATAATTTATTTTAAACTCACCCCTACTTTGGAACATTGGTGCTTTTTAATATTTCATCATCCGGGAATTGGGTAAAGGTTGGGTGCTATAGGGTTTTAGAACCACTTCTTGAGTTGTTGATCTATTTAGTAGTGGAGGATAATGGAGCTGGTGGATGATGGAGTATTTGATTATTTTGGAATCTTTTGGGGTTATATTCTTATATTAGTTTTATTTCTTGTTTCCTTCCACTGTAGCACTTTTTTTTGGCTCACTTTGGTATACTATATTTTCTAAATTGTCATTATTTTGTTCAAGAATCATATAGTTTATATGGATTGTGGTTTTTTGTTTTATAGTATATATATAAAATGGTAAATCATTCCCCACTAGTCTTTGAATCCCTTTGGTATTTATTTCCAGCCTTTGGTGTCTTGGGGATGTCACTTAAGGCCTGGTAATGGCTCATTGTGTTCTCAAGCTAATGTGAATGAGTGGGTTATTACACATATAATTGAGATGTAATCATCATACCATTATGTTTTTTCAAAACTAGTTCAATATCCAATCATTGAGGTTGTAATGTGATACCCTTTAAGAATTATTCAGATATAAAGGAGTTGGCATATCAAGAATCACATAAGACATTAGTAGTTCTAGTGTTGATGGTAAGTATACCTTTCAACAGTTATTTATAATATCACACATTAGTAATAATGATCAAATGATTTTTTTATTTATATCTATTATTTAGAGGTTATTGACATCAACCATAATCATTAACCCTCAGATTAAAGCACTTTTAAGCACAATGGCCATACTTTTTGAATTTAAAACATTAGATTTTGGGTGGTTCATTATGTATATTGTTCTCTCCATTCAAATCAATAGATGACTTATTCCCAACACTTTGTTATTCGATTTCCCAATGAAATTACTTTTCAAAAATAAATAATTTACTAGTACCCTTAAGAATGTTTCCCCCATGCTTTTCCCACACTTCTAGCATAATGGATGTCTCATCTTTTCCCTTCATGGTTTTTATTATTAGGATTTGCTCTAAATTCTATATTTCATTTATTATAAAAACAATGAGATTTTTGGGTGACTTTGATTTGAATTTATACCTTGAGAGAACATTAAATGATTTCTTCATATCTATTGAAGTCTATTGTGGATAATTTATTTCATAGAATTGGTTTTAATCCACTAAAAACTGATCAATATTTCTTTCAAGTTGGATGATAATACCAGAATCATGCCTCGTAAGTCTTATAAAATTTTCTTCAAAAGATCTAATATATTCATCATCCTTTTTCTTTAGCTCAAGTAATTCCTTTCCCATTTTGAAACACATAATACTAGTAAATTACTTGTTAAAAAATAACCTTCTAAACCAATCCCACTCCATTGAGTTAATTTATTCATGTCACCCAATGTTCTTAAGAAGAGTACTATATTAATCCACTTTTCCTTCCAAATTAAAAGTAAAAAAAATAATATTTTCATTCTTTTAGTACTTGATAATGGAAAATATCTTTTAGTTTAACTGATCCATTACATAAAAATTAGTGGATTAGTAAACCCACAAAAGGAGTATATTTCCTAATAATGGAATCAAAATAATGTTGTTCCCCCATTTTCTTATTTGGAAGCTTAGAATTATTAATGGATTGATAATGTTGTGAAAACATAATGATGTTATGTTTTTATTAGAACTCCAATAACATTCAGTTTCCTAGGATTAAATCATTTCATTTTATTTCAAATTTAGTATAAACAAGATTTCTTATGTTTCTAACCACTGAATATAAGAAAAAATCACATTTTGAGAAATAATAATCATAGTTGGAAACCACTTAATAATTAAATTAATTTATAGGATATCTAAATCAAGACAAATTTTTTTCAATCTAGAAAACCATAGGTCTAACCATGGTCATCCATTGTCATCATCTATTCAAAAACTTTATAATGACACATAAAAAAATTTTAATTAACCAAATCATTTCCCATAAGAGTTTATATCAAGGTGTGTATTTTTAGGCTCACTCATCATGCACTAGTGGAGATCAATTTAATACCCAATATAACCATTTTAGAGTAATTTCCTCTAGGCACATCTGTACCATAGTTGAACCCACTTTCCAACATCTAGACAAGGGTGTATTTCATATGAAACCCACATTAATTTATTTATCATAACATATAATTTTCTCATATACTTAGTCTTATCCCAGGGGTTATCACTAATGTTTCGTTATCATATTTTCTAAAAAATAATGAAACATTTCTCTGATACCAACTAATGCGACCCAATAATTTCATACATAAATATTAAATCTTATTAGATGAATATACATTACATATAATTGAGATACATTACATAACCATAAAGGTTTAGTTTATTTGGAAACTTGGTTACATAAAAAGATGCAACATAAAAGATCTACATTATCTCCCACTGTGTTCTTGACCACAAAAATCCTTTAAAAATATCATAATTAAAACCATTATTCACATCCCATGTAAAATGAAACATAATTAAGGGTGATATCAAATACCCAGTAAATATAACAAAGGGATATATCAATGATCAATTATGAATAAAATGAGAATAAGTGTATAATAACATATGTTTAACATTTGAAAAATATAACTCATAATTCATAGATCATAATCATGATTCATGGCTTAAAGAATAACAATTCATAACACATGAATCATAAGGGAATCAAAGAATATAAACCATGAGATCATAACATTGTCATAATATGATTTCATGAAAGTATAGTGTAGATTTTGTAATAATAATAATAATATAAATTTTATGTCAATTCTACCCATAAAGGAATTCATCACATATTAGGCTAGGTATAACCACCCATTTTTCTACTTTGGCCTTGAGATGATCTCTCATGTACCCTCTTTTAGGCTCGGGATAACGTCTTGTGTACTTTTTGACATCATAAAACTTTAATATTCAACTAAATCATCAAAGGTTTATAATAAAACCACCTATCCATAATCACAATACATTCATATATATTAATAAAGATCATAATATTTTTATCATATTATCATAACTTAACCCCAAGAAATGAAAATTGCATTCGTCAATATTTAATAATCATGTTTATAAAAAATATAGAAAAATAAAAAATATGGTTTCAATGGATCATATACCTAGTGAATAATAAGTAACATTAATGGATGTTTTCATGGATACAAATTCCTTTAAAAGATCACCAGAACATATTCTTGAGGGAAATACTCTTTTTATTTTTAAATAACATATTTAAAATATAAAAATAAAAAAATAAATGAAAAAGTTTCTTTGAAAATAACCATGAAAATATATAAAGGAATAATCAAATAAATGATCGGTCATGATGGTAGGAAAATCTATCTTGGTAGTGTACATTAAAACAAATATTTTGCTCACTCATTTAGTAAAAAGTTACCCATTAAACAAATGACAAGGATATTAATTTTAAATCATTTTATAAAAATTAAAAATTTAGTAAAAATGAATTTAAAATGTCATATGATAATATTAAAAACATTATTGAAAACATATTAAAATATATTTACATGGAATATAAATATTCCTAACCAATTAGAGAAATAAACTTGGTTTTTATTAAAATAATTTTTTTGGTCTCTCAAGTAATTAAATAGAATAAAATTAAATGAAAATATAAAATCTATTGAAATTAATAGAGGTAAAGAAAATATATAATATTATTTAGTGATAGATCATATAATTTGATCTTTCAAAATCCAAGCATAAACAATTCTCATAAAATGAGATTGTAACATAAAACCCTTACCACAAGTATGAGTAAATTCGTAAGTATTCTAACCTCTTATGTAATAAATTAAAATTTATTATAATTATATTACATAATTATATTCATAACTAAAACACTATATATGTTCCACATGTAATAATTATGCACCCATTTATTTATAATTATTTATTAAAATCAACATATCTGGGTGTTAACTGTTTCGTTTTTTATGAAAGTCTCAGTTGGGTAGTTTCCGTCCTTGTACTTTGATCAGGGTTTCATCATCTATATAATGATAATAATAAAATAAATATCATATATATTCATTATAAATATATTTATAACTATCGTTCAAAGGTGTAGATTGAAAAATTAATTACACCGTTCATAGAGATAATAGTCTGTGTGTACACATGAATATTGTTTTTATTTTCTAACAAAAATAAGGAAAAGAAGATAAATAATAAATAATAATTATATAATAATAATTATATAATAATTATATATATTATATATAATAAATATATCATTATGATTATTCATGTATTGTGGTGATGGAAAATTTAACATATCACTACGCGGAGGTGGTAATCAACATGTACGCACATGTAATACTTTCATTCCCCATTTGATAGAAAAGAGGTATAAAGTGTTTTTTAAGTAATAATAATAATATATAAGTATATTTATTATATTTTATTCATCATGTTATTATGGATACAATATTTTTATATAAGTTGTAAGAATAAATAAAATTAAATGTACTCTGTTAAGAGTTATACATCTTTATTGAGAAACCTCATTGGATTACACCTTAAGCCTTGAAAGGATCCTATTATGATCAAAATAAGAAGTATAGTATGTGGTCAAGTATTTTAGGAAATTATTTGGGTATTTATTGTATGATATAATAGGATATTTAAGTGTGTATCAGATGGATGAGGGGTGTCCTTTTTTATAAGTGAGAAAGAGGAAACACATGAAATTACTTAAAATATTTTAATATAATTATTTCCTTTCTCAAGTATAATGATTAGAAATGGAAAATTATTTCAATGTAAGATAATATATGGTAAAAATATATTCAAAAAATAATAATTAGATTATTTTTATGTGGTATTATTTCTCTTATATTTTAGCTTAACCCTAGTAAACCTGTTATAACCTTAATCGTGGTAACAAATTTGTATTATTTTTACTATTAAATTTGACAAAAAATGAAAGTGGAATCATTAATAATCTTAGAAAATATTAATAAAAATATAGAATTATTTTTTATAAAATTCAATTTCTATAAGTTTTAGTAATTAAATTTTAAACAATCATGTGAAATGCAACGGAAACCCCTTTTAAGAATTTTTTTTATGCATAAAATGAAATTTACATTAATTCCTTACCTAGTAAAAATTATTGAACAAATTTTAAATATTTCAATTAATATATAATATATAAATTTTATTAAAACCATTAATTTCATATTATTTATTTAATTTTTATGATAAAAAAACATTGTTCATATAAAAACAATTTTATTAAAAATAACTATTTTTACCTTTAAATGATTTTATCTTCATTATTAAAATGTAGATAACTAATGTATAAAATTTTATTCATAAATTAGAAATAAATATATTTAAATTAATATTTTAATTGTGATCAATATAATTTTTTGAAATAATAATACATTAAATTTAAAAAAAATACATTTCATCAAAAAATCGGCCATTTAATCATTAAATGGTTTTATAAAAAAAATAATAACTATTTCCTAGGAATTAATTAATAAATTTGTATTTTGGAAAACATATATATATATATATATATATAGTTTATTATATAGTTTATCCTATTCATACACACCAATCCAAAAAATATGTTACAAAGGTATATTACGTCACAGGTTCATTTAGACTTGGATTTGAATGTAAATCATGTTATCAAATACTAAATGTCTATTTAAAAATAAATAAATATATAATATTGTGATTTTATATTCTACAACCCTTAAAATAAATTTATTTATTTAAATTATATCATTCTAAAACTAACAAATGATGATATCCATGCTTCATCCGATCCTGGGGTTCTGAGGTTGCTTCCTCAAATTTATGGTCCCTCTAAAGAAATTTAACCATGTGGGTAGTCATGTTACATATAAAATTATCTCTATGATATAATATGTCTACTGGTTATTATTCATAAGATCTAATACCCTGAAATTCTTAAGTAAGAACATTGTATTCGATAGTGTGTATGACAGGAAACACCAAGCGTAGAAACAAATATAATATCCCAAGACATTATCATATATTTAATATTTTAAATAAATTCAATATATTATATATATTTAAATTCACACAATCCTGAGTTAACTTTCATCACACAAAATAATTGATCTCTTTGATGGCTTGCGTCACACGCAAGACCAAGTTTTATCAAATACTATTAATATTTTTATTTAAAATGAAAATTATCTCCTATAAATTATATTGGTTGTTATAAATAGGGTAAAATAAATTTTGAAAATAAAATTTTGAATTTATTTGGTACTAATTAAATAAAAATCAGTATAAAAACTAATTGAATATGAAGGAAATGTTTTTTTATAAAAAAATCAATTGTATGTGCCAAAGAAATTTTATCTTAAAAAATTAAATTAATTACTATTATTGGATGATATTAATGGAACTTATATATTATATATTCAATAAAATGTTTTTATATTCATCCAATATATTTTATTGTCATAATATAATAACAAATACAACTTTACGTATAAAAAGTTGTATTTTTCTAATGGTAGTTTTGCCGCCTTTTAAAGGCACACTTATTTTAAAACTAAATTTTGATAGTTTTATAAATATTATTTTAAAAAATAAACTTTAATTTTTATATTTTAATGTCAAAATTATCTTAGGGTGATTTTTTGGTATTTTTCGAAAAAGTTTTATTTTTTGATGAATAGTGAAAAAATATTGAATTTTAATTGAAACTACCTTTTTGTCTAAATAATTTATAGTTGTAAATCATATTTTGAATTGTTTTTAAAGAAAAAATAGTTCCATTATACATATATTAATGCAATTTATGTCATTGGAATCATTTTTATATTAAATTTTTATATAAAAGCATTGTAAACTTTTGAACATTTTCAATTTAAAAACCCACTTTCTCACCACATCTGTGATATTAATTTTAATTTTTTTAACCATTTTTATGGATTGAATTTGAAAAAATGGATTAAATATTTGGAATAAAAATAATATATAATTTATATTAATTTAAACCTAATTTTTTTCAAATAATATTAGTGAAAGAAGTTAAAATTAATTAGAGTGATTAAAGAGAAAATGAGTTTACTTAGTTTTCAAACATAGAATATAGGGTGTAAAAATGACATAAACTTGTCAAAAACCCATTTTATGACCTTATATAAACCTTATAAATTTTATTATCCATGATTTATAATTATTGGAGCCTATTTAAAAGAAAAAATGGGTATTTAAATCACCCTTTCAAAAAACTACAAGCGTGCGAGTCACCTCACTTATAAAAGGCCGCCCCTTCCCCTCTCAAATTCACACCATAAAACCAATTTGGTTCTAGAAAGAACTACCCAAATAACTTCTCAAATTCACTCCCATAATACTATTAGGATTATCTTGTTCATGAATATAACTTATTAAGGAACTAACACGAACTTAATGAGGATACCCAAAGAAGATGTAATATTATTCTAAAAGCATTTTTATTTTATTTCCTTCTACACCTCCTTTTATTATTATTATACCCTGATTATATAATAAACTCATTATATTAAATATAATTTTACATTTTTATGTTATGATAAGAAACTAAAAATTTACACACTTTCATGAAATGGGTTACTGAATCATCGTTCATGTGTACGGCGAACTATCACCTCACGTACCAATGTTGTTCGTTTTTTCATTACCACCATTCAAGGGTAAGAATAATGGTGGATTTATAGTATATATATATATATATATATATGATATTTATGATATTTATGATTTTATTAATTTTTATAATTATTATATCACACTTACCTTCATACTTTCTATTTTGTGGGAATATGAAATCACCACTCGTGTGTACGACAGACTACCGCCTCAGAAAGCGATATGATTCATTCACGCTTTACATGAAATATATTAAGAATGGTTTTAACAAACATATTTGATATATATGAAATAAAAATGATACTTATATGAATATATATATATATATATATATTTACTTTTATTTCTTTCAGTATGATAAGAAAATGGAAATAATGTTCATGCATACGTACGGTCTACCGTATCTATAAATGGTGTATTTCACTTCCCATCACCAAATTTTATGGATTAATATAAATACATATATACTGAATATATATGATATTTAAATAATATTTTATATTTTGGAAATGATGAAATGATAATCAAACTAAGAGTTATAAAAAAATTACAAGTCAAAACATACTCGAAAAACAAGGCAATTAATACCTATAACAATGAAAATAACAAGATATTTTTAACGAATGAGTGATAAAATGTTATAAAAGAATTATATATGATATTATAAATATTAATATGGTTTTGGTATAAGATAAAATAATTTTTGAAACCATTATACATGTTTTTAAAGAGAATTCAACCAAAAACAAGCATATGGTAAGAGATTTCGTCTCAATTTACATCCCTTTGAAAATAATTTGTTATTATAAACTAATTAAATTTTATTTGTGGTTCATATACCCACCTTTGACATGTAATATCATTAATAATTCATTATTCATGTTATTTTATGTTTTAATTCAAATTATTTCATCCAAGGGTATTTGACTTGAAAATTTCCATATTGTAAAAGTTATTATGCAATCTCAATTTCTTTTGTGATTGTTCCACAAAAGATATATATTTTATTTTCTAATGACACATTGAAAGGGTAAGTGTGAACGTAAGACACATACAACCAGTGAAACTTACTACCAAGTAAAACTCATAACCCACCCACTATAAGAGTCCCGCCCAATGAAAAATGGAAAATTCAAATGAATGATAATGGTATTACATTTCCAAAAATTTAAAATTCAAAAGGCATCTCAGACTACAATCCGACCTGCATCACAGATACATCGTCAAATGTGTCTCTACCAATAACCACCAACACCATTTTCAGACCCATACCATACCTCACCATCATCGATTGATCATCACCACCATCACCTCCTCAAGACGCCCACTCAAAATCACTTCCCAAAGAACCTTGAAGACCACTGCGTAGCTCCACCGTGGAGAGAACTATGGAAACCATTATCTAGAGAAGAGAAAAAACAAGTTTTTTGTAGGATGAAACAAAGGAAAGTTCATATCCAACTGAGAGACCTAGAACTAGAGAATGTAATAACTAGAATAAATACCTCAACAATTAAGACATCAGAATTGAAATCCCCAAGAATCCTTGCTAATGTGACCATCATAACCAGCAGCAAGACACAACAATACCGGAAAACTCTAGATAGAATTCACCAAAACCAACCAAAACCATGAGAAAAAACTCCCAAATCTACAGGAAGAACACATCCACAAAAACCATATCCATCAAAGAAGCCAAATGGAGGAATAAAATATAAAAACACCATTCTATTAACACTCACATTATCCATCACCATCCTTACCGCATCACAAAATTATCTCTTTACCTACAACACAATGCCAATATTCTAAAGTCTAACCAAAAAAATTAGATCAAAAAACCCTAACAGAATACACCCCTAAATCACTGAGGGAGAGTAAGAAAGTGGGATTGAAACCCTGGGAGGAAACAGTGGAAACGAATTAAAAATAAAAGAGAAATAGGGGGATAAAACCCTATAAAGAGACCGGGGGATGAAACCCTGGATAAAGAAGGCGAGATACACCAAGAGGATCCTCAATCACCAAAATGCTATCCCAAACCATAGTGTGGCCTCCACTCTAAATATGACTTGGATTTAAGTGGTGGAAGTTGAGGCCAGGGCATAGTAAGGAACCTGAGAAAGGCCTTCATGGAGATTGGGGAGGTGAAACGGGGAGTGGAGACCAAGAACCATAAAATGTTAAATAGGAGAGGGACTAGAGAAAGTGAAGCCTAACTGAATGCCTAGAGAGAAGAGAGGACTAGGAAGATTGGAGTAGAATCCAATGCCACTAGTGAGAGAGGGAACCATTGGATGAGGAATATGTTGAGCCAAGAGTTAGAGAGTGGACCTAGAGATTTGTCCACCATTTCCACTATCCCCTTTTGGGAAAGTAACTTTTATATTGTGGGATTGTTAAATTTAATGTGAAATAATAACTTCATTTTAATCATATATCATTTGAAATTTATTTTATATTTAATATTAATATTATTGTTTGATGTATATGATTATTTACAAAACCATATACCATTTTTATATATAGTGTATACTTTTAATTTTATCAATATATCTAGGTAAATGTTGATAAATCCGCATTATTTAATCAATATGAATATTTTATAGTAAATAATATTTTTAAATTTATTATTAAATATATTAGTAATGCTTTGGATATGAATACATGGTTGGGGCCTAGTTAATTATATCCCCTCAATGCATCGGTAGTCTAATGAGAGGAATTTTTTGGCCAAATTAGATGGGTTTTTTACCTTGTAGTTTGAGATCGTCTTGAGAATAGACCTTGATGGAAAAGGTATCATGTTTTTGGGAAACATAATGTCCAATAATTAAAGAATGCCTACATTAATAATTTATTTATTAATATCTATGGAATTTTCAATATGATGAAATCTATAGATGCATCTAATTCTTAGTTATTTTCTAAATGGAATGCATGTTTAGTTATTTATCTTTCTATATTGATTATGCCTCATCCAGTTATTTGAATGGTTGGTGCGTTCATTTATTTAACTTTACATATTGATTATTAATTATAGATTCATTATATTTGGTGCTGTACTTAACCCTTAATGAGCATTTTATCTCACTCTTATTTTGTTTCATTTCCCCAAGACATGAAGATGAATTCCTATAATTAGTTTTAAGGATGTCTATATTTTACTTTTGTTATGAATTATTTTATTTCCCAATGTAATATGGGTTTCATGTATGTAATATGGTATTTCAAAATATCTAAATTTTTATAACATTTTGGATTTGAATCTTGTATCTGTAGAAGAAAAATTAAGGCACCGAATCTGAGATACAGGGGTAGTGGTTGTTACAGTTGGCGTGAGATAAAATTTAGTAGAAACCATGTGAACTAGATTTAAAAAATAATAATAAGAAACATAACATTATGATATAATTTTAGGATATGAATATAACAAAATCCTAATGTTTTGGTAAGGTAGATATTATGTGTATCCTTCTAGAAATACATCTCTATTGAGATATTACTAGAGGACATGGTTTTGGAACAGATGTACATAGGTATAATAACTCCAAAAAGGGAACATCAGTCATGACATGAGTGTGACTTGATACATGAGAACAAGCCTTACTATGTACCTAGTTTGACACTCCTTGGGGATATTATTAGGATAATTAACACTTTATTTACAAACAATTATGAAGGATTTTAAATTTATGATATCCCCAAAGAAACCATGTTCATGATTATGATATTATACATGGATAAATTTTTAATTTTATGATATGTATTCCACTTGTTTTGAGATTAAACATTATGTTACATAATGTTATAAACTAATCTAGTTTATTCCATTGTTTAGAAAGGTCACATGGAAGGAATAAAGTATTCAATAATTGTGACCAATATAGAGGTTTTCCTACTGAGGATGCAAAAATGGATGGTATTAGAACTTAGCAAGATATGAATATATTAAGAAATATTAATCAGGTTATGATACATAACCTTCCACAAATGGATCATACTTTCCACAGTGATAATATCTTATGTAAGTTCACTTTATACGATAGAGTCCCACATAATTTTGTGGGACTATTGATCCAATGGAAGATGATAAATGTATTATGTCTCTGGAGAATATATTTAGGGAATTTGGATGTGGTGAAAAGGAAATGGTTAAACTTAAAATGTATTGTCTCAATGGTGATGTATATTAATGGTGGTCATTGATCTAGAATACTTGGGAGGAAGAGAAAATAGAACTCCTTGCATGGAAAACATTTAAGGTGATATTATTTGAAAAATATTTTCCTCATGAGAGATAAAGTGTGATGAAGATAAAGTTCCTTAGTTTAAGGAAAAATAAAGAAGAACGTTTTTAAGAGTATGAATATACCTTTAAAATTTTAAGTAGTTATGGTATAAATTAAATATGTAACAAGGAGTGTATGATTGACCACTTCTTTTAAAGTATTAATGCAAGTCTCTGAAGGATGTTGGAATCTCAAGAATTTTCTTCATATGGTGATATAATTTTATATTCTATCAAGGAATAGAAATAATTCATCATGTATTTTTATTAAAATGGAAGGAATATAATATGAAGACGAAAGATCAAATAATAAATAAAGATAAGAAGGGAAAGAATGATTTTACCAAATGTGATAATTGTGGAAAGAATCATCATGGTGAATTCTTGAAGGGATTGGGATTTTGTTATAATTACATAGAAAAGGTTCACTGAAAAAAACAATGCAAAGGGAATAAAGAAAAAAAATACTATTAAGTGTTTAAACTATAAGGATATAGGTTACTACAGAAATTCATTATATAAGCATTAAGAGAATATACCTCAGAAGAAGCTAAGGGGTCATGGTCAAGCCTATGTTATTGATACAACTGAAGTAAAATAATTAATTTTCTTTTTTATTTTTGTCAAATTAAAATGTTTTAAAAGTATTTTATTGATTACATTCTCACCATATGAATTATTAAATATATAAGTATAGTATTGAGATCTATTTCATTAAGGATTTTAAAGCATGTGTTGAATGGTACCGTAGAATAAGAAAAATTATTTAGGGGCATGTTGAACATATTGGAAAATCACATGATTAAGGGAATGATAACACTTAATATGTTCCTAATGTTGAGATAATTATTTTGGGATAAAGAGATGATTGATATGTATAAAGTAAATTAGATAGTTCTCACTACCTTGGAATTGATTAATGATTTGTTGAAAATATGGTTTATTCCATCATTGATGGAGTTCAGAACATTTTTTATTTAAGGAATATATCCAATAATACATTTTTTACTTAATTAACAAGGAATGAAACATGTATTTAATAAGGTTTAATGGTAATTGAAGTTATTTCCATGTTTCAAGCGAATACCTAAGGAAAGTATTCACATATTTGGCATGTGATGATTTATATATACTTCATGTTGTTTGGATTAATGATAAGTTCATTTTTAAAATTAAGTAGCCTTATAAAGTTTTTTATCTTAATATTTTGGAATGGACATAAGATTAACCATTTATTAAATGGTTTATGTTGATCTTTGTATGAGGTTTAGATATTAATGTATTTCTTTACCATATGATGAATTCTATGCTAAGAGATGAAGTATAAATTGTTTAAGGAACAACTAAAGGAAATGATTTTGTTTTTGAAATATAAATGTATGAAGTAATTATATTTCTAAATATTCATAGAGAGTGAAATAACTTCTTAACTATAGGATAAGGGTATTGATACAAAAATGTTATCCTATTATCATCATTTTTGATGATATAAATAACCTTTTTTAAACCTCTGGTATATGGATTTGTGGTCACTAACTTTTTCCTAAATATTATCTCTATCACACTCCCTTAGTATTTGAGTGTTATTTTTCTCATTCATGTCTATGTTTTCATTTCCTACTAATGTTCTCCAATTTATAAACCTAGTTATGTGATTATTCTAGATTATTTTTTACTTCTATTAATCACTTATTAAGATTATGTTTTATTAACCCTCTTATTTTATGGGGTTTTCAACAATAAAATTTTCAATTATAAAAACCCTAAATTCCTAAGATCATGTTTAAATTTAGAGAATGAAATTTAATTAAGAGGGGGAAAATATAACACCTTGAAATTATAAAGTAAGAACATTTTATTCGATAACATGTATGAAACACAAGAAAAAGTGTAGAAAGTAATATCACATCTTAGAACATTATTATATATTTACTATTTTAAATAATTTCATTTTATAATATAGCTTTTAATTCATGCATCATTGAGTTAGATTTCATTATATACAATAATTACTTTCTTCTTCAACGGTTGGCATAAAATGCAAGAACAAGTTTTTTTGAATACTATTAACATTATTATTTAACATAAAAATTATCTCCTAGTCATTAAATTGGATGTTTTAAATAGGATTAAATAACTTATGAAAATATATGGTTTAACTCACTGGTTACTAATAAATTATAAATTAATAGAAAAACCAATTTAATATAAGGGAAATGTTTTTATAAAAAAATATTTTTATGCGCCAAAAATGCTTTATCATATTAAATTAAATTATTTTCTATTATTGGATGATATTAATTAAATTTATATATTATATATTAAATAATTTTTTTAATTTAAATCCAATATATTTGATAGGAATAATATAAAAGAAAATCCAATTTTACATATAAAAATATATATTTTTCTAAAGGCACTTTTGTTGCCTTTTAATGGAACACTTTTTTTAAATCTAAATTTTAATAATTTTATAAATTTTATTTGAAAAAATAAACTTTATTTTTGAAATATGACTATAAAAGCTATCTTAGGGAGAATTTTTTGTGTTTTTCTAGGAAGTTTCATATTTTTATGAATAATGAAAAAATAGATTTTAATTAAAAAATGACTTTTAATCTAAATGACATATAGTGTGAAATTATATTTTTAATAGGTTTTAAAGTCCCAATAGTTTAATTATACATCTATTAAAAACATTTAAAAAATTTAATCATTTTTATGATGAATTTTTATATGAAAACATTGTATACATTTGAACATTTTCACTTTGAAAACCCTCTTTCACACCACGTCTACGAGATTAATTTTAAATTAATTATTTCTATTTTTTGAATTGAATCAGAAAAAAGGGATCCATATTTGAAATAATAATAAATTATAATGTCAAATAAGTTCAAATTATTTTTTTACCAAAATTAGTAGTGAAATAAGTTAAAATTAATTACAATAATTAAGGAAAAAACGAGTTTACTTAGTGGTTAAACTTAGAATATAAGGTGTAAAAATGACCCAAAAATTATCTAAAACCCAATGGATAGAGATATTTAAACATTATAACTTCATGGATATATAATGGAGAATTATTGGGTAATTTTTACACAAATAAAATGTGGATGAAATATACTCGTTCAAAAAGATAGAAGTGTGCCACTCACCCCTCTTATAAAAGGACACCCTCTCTCCTCTACAATTCACACCTTCAAACCACTTTGGTTTAGCCAATACCTATCCAAATAAATCCCAAAATTCTGTAACCTCATCCTAAAATCTTTATATTGAGCATAAATATAACTTAGGAAGTCATTAGTGAAAAACTAAGGAGAATAAAAAAGAAGTGGAAATGTTCTTTTAAAAGAATTTTTATTTTATTTTATTATTTACCTCTTTAAATTATTATTATAACATAATTATATAATAACCTCAATTTATTAAATATAATTTTATGTTAATGTGTTAAGTTAATTTCTTATAAATTCACACACTTCCCTCAAATGGGTTAAGAAATCATTGTTCGTGTGTACAATAGACTACCGCCTCGTGAGCCGATGTCGTTAATTTTTCCATTACCACCTTTAAAGGTTAATAATAATGATGGATTTATAGTTTAGATATAATATATATGATATTTATGATGTTATTATTAGTTTTTTTATTAGTATTTCACACATAACTTCATGATTTCCATTTTTTGGGAATAAGATATTGTTGCTCATGTGTACAGAGGACTACCTCCTTGTGAAGCGATGCAATTCATTCACACTTTACATGGAATGAATTAAGGATGGTTTTTATAAAAATATGTGATATATATGACTTAATAATGAAATTTTAATTAATATATATATATATATATATGTAACATCTTGGACCTAGATGCCACCCGAAACAGGGCCCCGAGCCCGATTTTCCACATGGACTCAAGTGATTCTCCCCAAATAATAGAGGATTACAACTTGTAGCAAGGGCCTAGGTGGGTCAATGGGAAGACTATGAACTCATTACCAGAGTATCATAGTGAAATTCTAACATAATATAAATAGCGAAAGAGAAATAAACAAAAGACAACTGAAATTAAGACAAACAAGACCGAAATACATAATAATAACCAGAAGTGTCTCATATACAAAAATGATAAAGATGGTACAAGTATCTAGAAAGAAGTCAGAATAGTATATGGCAATACTATACAATACAAGTATCCCAAAAAGAACAAAAGACTAAATGGTATCCCAACATCTCAATCCTTAGCTTGGTCCTATGCTCCCTTACTTCAAAGCCACAACCAACAACTTGTACTAGGGAGATTTACCCTATCATCACCTGTAACCATATAATCTATTTGGTTCCCTATGGAGGCCCAAATAGGGTGTGAGATAAACATCCCAGTAGGCCACCACCCGTGTCTATAATGTTCTAACAGCAATTCTAAAATAGTGCTAGTAATTGTAAATAACCAATAAGTAAGTGTGTATTATCATGGAATAATTCTTCTACTGTAAGTGAAACCAAATATACCTCAAGAGTACTTATAAAATATAGTCATAGTCTAATAAAGAAGCTATATCAAAGAATACATCCACACATCCATATGTATCTTGTATCCCACAGCCACACTATATAAAGATTTCAAGTGTACCATGACCACATTGTATATTGAAGAGTATCATTCCATGTCCATGACATATAATGAAGAGTAGAATACCACGGCTAAGATGTATAGTGAAAATAAGTCCTCAAGGGTCAGATCCAAGATGTCAGCAGATTGAGGCAGCCATGTAAAAATTCTAGACCATAGAGGGCCGAATACAATGAGCTTGTCTAAGGCATCCCATCGAGTCCCATGGGATTCCCTTATGGTAAATCGGTTAGGAAATAGTTGGGGTCCTAGGAGCATGAATATATCATGTACTACATGAGGCCAATCAAGAAATATCCAAGAGGTAGAAATGCCCGAGACATCCCTTGGAATAAATACCCAAGGTCCAGATTCAACCTAAGGAATCCTCTAAAACATTCCAGATCCATGGAGAGTAGTCCATGACATTGATCAACCATTCATTCAAGAATTCAGGAATTCAAATGAAACATTCTTTCCAAGTGAGTATACCCACTTAAATTATCCTACACAAGCCATGATTATACCCGCTCATGCGAACCACTTATCAAAAAGAATATGGGCCTACCCTCCAATATAAACCATTTTACATGCCATTAGTCATTTCATATATGTATACCTACCCATATCATTCATTTAAACATTACATACTATCAAAAAAGATAATTAATAACATGATATTTATTAATAAAGGAGGCAGTACATCTCTTAAATAGAATATTCAAGCAATCAAAGTATTTACAAGATTCCTCTAACTAGGCAGGCATAAGAACACACTCCTTGGGTGGTTTAAATAGGTAAAACATGTTATTTACTTATGGTTAATCCCTTGGGTGACCTTGAATAATGAAATAGTTATCAAATCACCTAAACAAAACCTACAGACATCCTCACTAGGTCCAAATATAGCTAAGACAAGCAAATCCTTCAAAAAATAAGGCCTCATCGGAATGTCCGACGAGTTGTGAAATGAAAAAATGCTTGAAAAGCATGTGAAAAGATGAATGAAAGTATATACCACATACATCACCTTGGTAGTAGACAACTTTTACAATATCAAGTATTTATTTTTTCATTGTTTGGAATAAATTTAAATAACAGACGAAGAACGGGATATTCAGGCATATGAGCCTAAATCTAAATAGTGCAGTCGTTGTTATAAAGAATCAAGAACTACTAAAAATGAATCGAGTACATACTGATGAAGTTCCAACATGACTGAAGATTCTAAAATTGAAGTCAAAATGACTTTAATATATGGAAAACTAGTTTATGGGTGTTTTGGGTTAAAAAATGAGAAAAAAGCTTCTATCTATAAAAAATGAGGCTACTGCCTCTTTTATAAAAAGAATCTGCTGGGAAAGTACATGACTTGTACCTCAAGTTCAGAACGTGTAATCACCTTTATTTTTTTCTAAGCTAGATTGGCTACTTGTGATGATGGTTATGTTCATGGTGTGTCATGTAATTACATGGAGTGTAGACCAGGTACACGACATGTATCTATCCTGCAACCATATTTCATCCTGTTTTCCCCTTTCTTTCCCAAAAACAACCCAACCAGACCATGAACCAGCCTAGGGTCTAATCCAAAAAAGGAAATTAAACACATTTAACCTGAAATGAAGATATGTAACTCATTAAAAACCCAAAATCTAACAATTTATATCATTTACTTTTATTTCTTTCAATACGAAAAGAAAATGGAAACAACATTCATGCTTATGTACGACCTACCATCTCCATGAGTGGTGTATTTAATTTCATATCACTGAATTTTATGGATTAATATAAATAAATATATACTTAATATATAAGATATTTAAATCATGTTTTACATTTTTTAGATCATGGAATCTTTATTTGAGAGAGTGTAACAAAAAAAATATCAAGTCAAAACTTACCCAAACAATAAGGAAATTAACACAAAAAAAATGAAAATAATTAGAGATTATAAATTAATGGGTGATAAAATATTATACATGAATAATAAATGATTTTATAAATATTATCACGGTTTTTAAATAATTTAATAACATTATTAAAACTATTATATAAGAGGTTAAAGAGCTTTCAACCAAAAGGAAGAGTAAATTAATATATTTCGTCTCAATTTACATTCCATTTAGACTTATTTGTTATCATACAATAAATCACTTTTATTTGTTTCATATACATATCCTTGAACATGTAGTATTATTATTAATTCATTATTCATGAAATTTTAAATTTCAATTTTAATTATTTCACCCAATTAGATTTTACTTGAAATATACCAAGTAGTAAAATTTATTATGCAATTTCACATTCTTTTGTGATTGTTAACATTCATTTATAATAATCAATTATTTGAAATAATTTATTACAATTAATTCAATTTATATTAAATATACATATTATTTTATAATGGATATGTTTATTTCTTAAATCGTATACCATTTTTACAAAAAGTTTATACTTTAAATGTAATTTTTATATCTGTGGAAATGTTGATAAATACGTATTAATTATTTAATACGATTATTTGATGATAAGGCACATTATTAAATAGATTATTAAATATATGAGGAATTATTTGGACCTGTCGACATAGGTGAGGACTAGTTAATGATATCCCCTTAATATATCAGTAGTATCATGATGATGAATCAGTTGGTAAAATTAGATGGGTTTTTACCCTATAGTTTTAAACATTATTGAGAATATATCTTGATTGTAATGGTGTCATGTCCCTAGGAAAAATGATTTCAACTAATTAATAATTTTCTATATTCAGAATTCAGTTATTATTATCCATGATATTTTCACTATGAAAAAAATTCAGGGATTCATTTTATTCTCAATTATTTATTAAATGGAATGCGTGTTTAGTTATTTACCTTTCCATATTTATTATTCAGTATCCAGTTATTTTAATGGAATGTGTGTTTAATTATTTTCCTTTCCATATTGATTATTGATTATTGATTCATGATATTTTCTACTATACATTACCCTTACTGAGAATTTGATATCACCCTTTATCTCCTTTCCCCAGGATTTGAATACGAATTATTGGAATGAATTTCAAGGATGCGTAAATTTAACTTTTGTGATGATTTATTTTCTTTGCAAATGTAATATTAGTATCATGTATGTAATATAGTTCTCAAAAACTACAAAAAATATTATTTTCTTTAGGATTTTAATCTTATATCTATTCCAATGTAATAATGTAAGGCACCAGATCCAGGCTACTGAGGTCGAAGGTCCATACATTAAAAATACCATGTAATAGTTGAACATAATTTGAATTTAGTACATGTGAAAGATCATGTATGAACATAATCTAGAGAGAAACAAAGAACACATCATTAACATGATAGAGGTTTAGTGTAATCTATAATAAATATTCTACCATCCCTATTCGATCATGAACATAAAAGGGGAAAATATGCCTAGTGATAAATATTCCTTTATTTTTGAATCTCACAACCTTATTCTAGGGATAAATTAATAGGAAAACCTTCTCACTAACTTTGAATTCCAAATCCCATTGATAATTATCAACACATCTTTTTTTTGACACTGAGCTAACATAATATGACACTGAATGGATATAATCTTCTTTTTTATGTCCTCAACTAAATCAAGTACCAATATATTCTTTCTCCCTCATCATATCATCACATTGGAGTTCTTCAGTTCCTTCTATGGAGGTATTCATAGGGAGCAATATAGATTATTAAGTAAAAGTTATTGTTATAAGAGAATTAAAAACGTAGTAGGTGTTCATATCAACCACCTTTAAAATCAATAGGACATGATCACAACATATCCTAAAAGGTTGGAATGGTCCTCTTAGACTGACTATCTATCTGAATATGATAAGAACCACTGAAACACAACTATATATCCAGATCTTGCTGAAAACTTCTCCCAGACTTTGCGGTAAACCTATGATTTCAATTAGATGTAATATAATGCAATAATCCATGAACATTTACCACCTCCTTAATTTATATCATGAAAATAAATTCTATAGAGAAATATTCTCTAATAAAAATTAATTTTGATGAATTCATAAGGTGATAGACTACAACCCAAATAGTATTATGGCCTTTAAATGTTTTGGGGAGTTTAATAACGAAATATTTAGTGATATTTTCCAATTTACATTCTATTATATATAAAGAATGTGAAAACCCCTTATAATTTTTCCACTCAGCCTTAACTGGATGACATACCAAGAATTGAGATACATACTCTAAAATATGTCTCTGTATGTTATCCCTCAAGAAATAATGCTTCCAATCTATATACATATTCTTACTTCCAAGATGAATAGAGAATAATGTTCTATCATCTTCTTCCAATAGATCCTTCTTTAAGTCTGGTATAGATAAGAATTATCATCTATTACTAAAACATATCATTCCATTAAAACCATGGTTGAACTTAAGAAATTTTTTTAGTTTATATTGTAGATTTATATCCTCTTTTTACACCTATTTAATCTTTATATGGATAGATTGTTAAAAACTCAATTGATCAAGTTAATATGTATCCACTTACTTTAATATTTCAAGATCCATACTTCTAAAATAAAAAAATATTGTATCTTTTTTTATCCTTATAATAGATAATGTAGCCTGATATTTTTGACTCAAAGCATCAGCCCCCCTATCCGATTTCATAGGGTGGTGATGTATTGACCAAACATAATTTTTAATAAACTCCAACCATCTTCTCTTGTAAATATTAAACTCTTCATGGGGTATATATTATTTAAACATTTATTATCTGTATATATGTACCAAATTTCCCCATAAATATAATCCATTCATATCATTAATGAAAATATTACCACTGAAAACTAAAAAACATAAGTTGAGTAATTTTAATTAGGAAACATCAATTAGAATGAGACATAATATATCACTATGTAATTCTGTACAAGAACACACATCAACACCTTATTTGATGAATTATTATGAATAACCAACCCTTCTAAACTATAGGATAGTGTGAGTACAGGTGCACTAACAACCTTCTATTCAGTTCTTTGAAATTTTACATACATTAATCTTTCTAAAGGAACTTGAATCACTATTGAGTTAATATGGTGAATGTATTACATTTTTGTGAAAAATTATTCAAAAATAATTTATTATAACCTAAAAATATAAGGAATCTATGGATCTTAGTCACAATTTTTGGTTTAATCCAACATTCAATAACATCCAACTTTGATGGATCCACCTATATGCCATCTATTGAGATTATATGACCAAAAAATGAAACTTAGTGTAGAAAAAATTCACACGTGCTAAATTTGGAATATAACTTATCCTTTTATAGGGTTTCTATTAAAATCCTCATGTGATAATAATACTCTTCCATAAACATGTAATATATAAGAATATTTCATATAAATACTACAAAAAGTAATCAAAGAAATCTCTAAATAATTCATTCATTAAATCCATGAAGATAAAAGGGGATTTAATAAACCCAAATGGAATCAGTATAAATTAATAGTGTATATAACTTTTATATAAGGTTATTGTGGGAATGTCTTCACTTTTGACCTTTAATTGATAGTTTCAATAATGAAGGTCAATATTTGAGAAGTATTGAGTTCATTGAAATTGAAAAAAAGTCATCAATACGATCTATAGAATAATTATTCTTGATTTTGATTTTGTTATGTTTTCAATAGTCAATGAAACTCACATTGATCCATATTTATTATTAAAAAAAAGAACAGGTGCACCCCATGGTGACATACTTAACAGAATGAATAACTTATAAATATTATCATGGAGTTTCTTTTTCAATTCCTAAAACTCAATCAGGTCTATTCTATATTAAGTCCTTGAAATAGGTGTAACACCGTGTGTGATTTTATTTGAAAACACAACTTCAATATTTAGAGGAATACAAGGAAAATCTTCCAGAAATATATCAAAAAACTTTCATATTGTAGGAATATCATTGATATTGAGCTTCTCCACAACCATCCAAGACATATACACCCTTTCAAAAGGAATATAGTCTCATATAATGGATATAATTTACATTTATTTTTCATAATTATCCTCACACTATTAGAAAACCATAGGTTGGTTCAAAATATAGAATGTGAATTCTATTCATTTGAAATTGACATGGGGTTTATATAAATAAATACAATCCATGATGAATGTGACATGAAATACAATTATATGAAGAATAATGATATTTTTAGGAATAAAATTCCCACAAACATTAATTGTAGAAGAATCATTAATTGAGATAAAATCATTATACCATTCATAGTTTTCACTACTAATAAACATTTAATTATTGAAGAGGTAATGTGATACCCTTAGAGATTTAATTATATATAAACAAGTTGGTAGATCTAAAATCAAATAAGAAATTATCAGTTCTAGAGTGGATGGTATGTATACCCTTCACCACTTAATTATCATACCCCACATCAGTTATAGTGAACTTATGAGATTTCCCATTATCTCTATACTTAAGAGGACGATGAAGTATATCATCATAATTAACCATAATTTTTGAGAACTAGTTAGTATAATTCACATAATCATTATTTTTGAATAATTGGAGTATAGGTGGTGAATTTTAAAAATATTTTTCTCCATTAAAATAATTTTTATACTTTTAATCATCACTTTATCATTCAATTTTCTAATGAAATTCCATTCAATAATTAGAGAATTTACTAGTCCCCTTAAGAAAAGTTTCTCTTATTTAATTCCACACTTATAACATAAATTAAGACTCATCTTCATCCCTCCAAGGTTATTATTATTAGAATTTCCTTCAAATTCCATCTTTCTTTTCTTACCAAAACCATGATATTGATGGGTGAATCCAATATATATTTCTACCATGATAGAATATAGAATTATTTATTCATAGATAATGAATTATATTATATCTAAAATCATTTTATGGGTTGGTTTTAATCCACTGAATAACTGATCAATATTTGTTTCAGGTTGAATGATAATACCAAAAGCGTACCTCACAAGTCTTATAAAATATTTCTCATATGTACAAAATTCATTACCCATTTTCATAAAATGAATATCATGAAATTAATTGTTGAAAAATAACATTTTAAACTCATATTAATCCATTTATTCAATTTCTTATTTTTTATTCTTGTTCTTCATAAGATTCTTCCATTTATCTTTTTAACATTCCAAAAAATAAAAAACCAAAATAACTTGTTTATGCTCGGGGAAAAAAAAAATACCATTTTAGAATTATTAATCCATATCTTTGTAATTAGTTGATCAGAGAACCCATAAAATAAGGTGAATACTACCAAATTAAGGGCTCAATAGAACATTTTCCCTCATTTTCTTGTTTGGAATCCCAACATGATTCATTACTTGATAAAGTTTCATAATAATAACAATGATATTTTTCATTCATGTTCTTGTAACATTTGGTTGATCCGGAAAAAAATAATTTCATTATTATTCACATATATAATTGACATGATTACTTAGGGTTAAATCCATTGAATATAAATAAAATTCATAGTTTGAGAAATAATAATCATTGTGGGAAATGATAAGATCCTGAAAATCATTTAAATGATATCTTAATCATGATAACTTCTTTTCAATATATGATACCTTAGGTTTAACTTAATCCATTAATGTATATAATATATTCAAATCCATCACAATGGATTATAAATAAAATGTGATTTAACCCAACCACATCCCTCAGAATTTTCTCTCCAGTTGTACAGTCTTAGGCCCACTCATCGTGAACTAGTGACAAATGAGATAATACCCAATCCAACCCTTTAAAATTTATTACCACTAAGAACATCTATGAAATAATAATATCTATAATCCAATATCAGTATAGGGATTTATTTTCTAGGAAAACCACAATCCATTATTTACCATTAATTAGTATTTTATTCTATACTTAGGCTTATTTTAAGGGCTCCCACTAATGTTTCCTCATACTAGTTTCTAGATATAACTAACCCCGCTCTAAAAAAATTGAGGTGACCAAATCATATCATAAATAAATATTACATATTATATTAATATTAATTAAATATCATTTAAATCCATTCCAAAACTATACAATTTTAGTGTATTCAGAATATTACATACATAAACAATTTGTAGATAAAATTTATACATCACATCCCACTTTTTTATTGGAAACAAGCACCATTTAGTCATATCATAATTAAAAAATTTATTCATATCATCGGGAAAAGGAAACATAATAAAGGGTTAGATATGATGCTCATTAAGTGTAAACAATGGAGATATCAATTGTAAATTAAGAAAAACATGAGAATAAAGGTATTATAACATTACTTTAACATTTGAAAAACATAATCAATAATTCATATATTATAATCATTAGTCATAGCATAAAGTTTGAAAGTTCATAAGACATAAATCGTAAAGGAATAAAATAACATAATACATTAGAGTGTAAAATTGTCTTAAGATCATGCAATAAAATAGTTTTGTAAATTATGTAATAATCAAAATCATAAAATTATTTTGTTAATTGAACCTACCAATACATTAACCACATGTTATGATTTGGTAAACCACTTGTGTACCTACTTTGGCCTTAGGATAACCTCTTGTGTACCCTATTTTAGGATTGGTATACCCTCCCATGTACCCTATGATATTATGAAACTTTAATATTTAGCAAATACATTGGATGTATATAAAGAAACCACCTGTAAAGTAATCACAATCCATTTATATGTATTCTACATGATTATGAAAAAATTTGTCTTTTCATCATAACATAACCCATGGAAAAGAAAAACGGTTTCATCAATATTTCATCATGGTGTTCATAAACCATATTTTGAAAGAATAAATATGGTATCATTGAATAATATCCATAGTTAAGTATAAGTAACATCAATGGATGTTGGTATAGATGGAAATATCTGTAAAAGATCACCAGAACATTTTCTTAATGAAAATAACCCCTTCATTTTTAAAATCAATTATTTAAAATATTTTTTTGGATAATATTAGGAAATATTTTTTTCTAAAAATAAACTTAAATTTTTTTAAAGGAATATTAAAGTAAAATAGTATTCCCAATGATGGAAAAATTTATTCATGCAGTTTATGTTAAAAAGTACCTCATTCAGAATACATGAAGAAGATTAATTTTAAAGATTTTTATATAAAGTAAAACATGGGACAAAATAATTTAAAAAGTAATAGTATATTATTGAAAAAAATATTGATTTTTTTAAATAAAATATGGACATGGAAGAAAAATATTCCTAGTCGAAGAGAGAAATAATGTTAGTTTTTCTAAAAAAATTTATCAAAAAAATCTGGAGTACTTATAGAGAGGAAAATGAAAGGAAAAAATTGAGTATCCAAAAATAATAAGGGGATAATAAAATAAATTTGTTTTTTGAGATATATATCATATAATTTATTTATAATAAATTTAACCATAAAAAATACTAATAAAAATGAGATTGTAATATAAAACCAATACCTCAAGTCATACTTTCTTCATAAAACCTCTATCCCCCTGTATAATTAATATAATTGTTTTATTATTCTCTAAAAAACAATATTAATATCAATAATACAATATATTGTCCACTTATGACTTATCAATACCAATTTATCAACAATTATTTATTAAAAGTGTCATATTTGAGTGTTAACCGTTTAGTTTTCATGAAAGTTTTGGTTTGGAAGTTCTGGTCATTGTACTTTGATCCATGTTCTATCATATCAATAATTTTAATAATTATTTAAATACCATATTTATATTAATTATATATATATTTACAACCATCCAAAAAAGGTAGAGATGGAAAAATGAATTACATCATTAATGGAGATGGTAGTCCACACGTACTCTTGAGTATTATTTTTATTTTTTAATGAAAAGAATGATAAATAATATTTTATCATTGAATAATAATAATTATATCATAAATATAATATATATATATATATATATTAAATAAATAGTTATAAATATACATTTGTTGTGGTTATGGAAAATGAATCATATCGTTGGATGGAGGCGACAGTCCACATGTACGCATTAATGATAATTTAATATCTCATTTGATGAAAAAGAGGTGGACATTGGTTGATCCATCATAACTATAAGATATTATTATATTTAATATAATATATTAATCATATAATAATGAATAAAATATTTTTATATAATGTGTACACGGTAAAGAGTTATAGCTCTTTATTGAGAAACCTCCATTGGATTACAACATAAGCCTTGAAAGTATGCTATTATGATTAAAAAAGACATATAGAACCAGGGTATTTATGTTAGGAAATTATATTTTATATCCTTTATAATCTAATTTTCTCTTTAAGTGTAGATAATATAGTTTGGCGGGGGGGGGGGGGGGGGGTTCTTTTATAAGTGGGGAGTAAGATACACTTATAATTACTTAAAAAATATAAATATAATTAATGTATTTATCAAGTATAATGATTCAAAATGTAAAATTATTATAAGTTAAGATAATATATGATAAAAATATATTAAAAAAATAATAATTAGACAATTTTATGTGGAATAATTACTTTTATCATTTAGTTAACCCCTCCTCCCGATCAACCAGTTTTAACCGTAACTATGGAAACAAATTTTTACTATTCATTATGAAAAAATGAAAGTTTAATCATAAATTTTTATTTAATTATGATTAAAAATATGGAATCCATTTTACCAAATTAATTTTTTTATGTTTCAAATGTTAATTTTAAAATAAATTCATGAAAATAAATGAAAAACTATTTTTATAAAAATGTATTTTTAAGCATAAAATTGAATTTACTTTTATTCCTTACATAGTGAAAACTATCAAATGAATGTTAAAATATTTTATTGAATATATTATCTATAAATTTTGTGAATAAAATTTATCAATATTTACATATTTAATTTATTATGATAAAAACACATTGTTCACATAAAAATAGTTTTATGAAAAATAGCTCATTTTACCATTGAATGATTTTATCTTAATTAGTAAATTTTAAATAACTAATGTATGTATTTTTATAAATAAAATACCAAAAAAATCATTAAAATCACTTTTTAAAAGTGATACAAATTTTCTTATATAATAATACAAAACATGCATTAAAATACATTTCTTCATAAAACATTACTTTTAATCATTAAATGATTTTATTAAAAATTTAATGATTATTTATTAAAATTAATAAATAAGTTTTTGTTTAGGAATATATATATATATATATATATATTATAAGTTCGTTAATCCTATTTATACCCACTATTCCAATAACTAGTTTATATAGATATACTAAATCACTGGTTCATTTAGACTTGATGTTGCATGTAATGCATGTTATTAAATACTTAAAAGTTATTTCAAAGGAAATATATAAAAACATTTATGCTGCTACATTATACACCCTTAAAAATTATTTCCACCCTCAACATTTAATCACGATGATAAAAAAATTAGGATATATCTGCTTTAACATATCCTTGGGTTCCCATGTTTCTTTCTTAAATTTATGATTCCTCCAAAGAACATTTACTAAGTGATTAGTCTTGTTTCATAGAACATTATCTCTAATATCCATGATTTCTTCCAATTTTTATTTATGGGAAATACCATCCTCCAATAGTATAACCTTTGAGTTAATTACATGTGAAGAATCTTGTATGAGGTTCCTCTGGATAAATACACTTAATAATCATGTAATTGAGATAGGTTTGGTATAATATCCAAGATATATACTATTGTTCCTAATCGATAATTTTTTAAAGGGGATAATATACCTAGGGTTCAAATTTATCTTATTTATAAATCACATAATATTTTCCATGGATAAATTAATATGAATACCCTACCTCTAAATTTAAATTCAAGATCTCACTGAGAATTGTTAGAATAAATATTCTATATACTCTAAGCTGTATTGATATGATACTGAATGAATTTAGAATTCATTACAATTTTCCCATCTAGCTCAAGTACCTATAGATTTATTTCTATAACTTCATCCCCGGACATTAGTGTTTTGTAATTCCTTCTATAGAGGTCTTTATAAGGATCCATATGAATTATTAGATGAAAGATATTATTATAAGAGAATTTGACAGGAATATTGTGTTGATCCCAAAAAACATTAAAATATAGAGAACATACTATCAACATATTTCTAGGGTTTGAATGGTCCTCTTAGATTTAGTATCTATCGGAGGATGATAATTAGTATAAAATAACACATTGTATCCATATCTTTCTAAATAATTCTCTAGAAGTTTGTTGGAAACCTCTAAAATCATAAAAATAAAATAGAATGTGGTACTAAATGAAAACTTACCCCTTCTTTAATGTATATCCCGGAAATATAATTAAGAGGGAAATATTATCAGATAGAAATAAAGTATTCTGAATTGGTAATGAAATCTTATATAACCCACACAACATTATGAACATTATATGTTTTGGGGAGTCTTATGATGGAATAAACAGTGATGTTTACCCATTTCTATTCTTGTATGTATAATTCTTATTAAATACCCTTATATTTTTGTCTCTTATCTTTAACATGCTAACATACCAAGAACTGAGATACATACTATACAATATCTATCTTTATGTTTCCCCACCTAAAACAAATTTTTACATCTATATATATATATTAATATTTCCAATATGTATAGAGAATGATGGGATATAAGTTTTATCTAACAAATACTTTTTCATGTTAGGAATTTATGAGAAATATACCCAGTTCATAAAGCTTATCATTCCATCATAATAAATGTTGAACTCAAGGATATTTATCACCTTATTTTTCAACTATACATCCTCATTCTATACCTCTTTAATCTTCTCAAAGATGTATGGTTTAAAATTCATTTGGGAAAGATAATATTTCTTCCCTTAAATATTTCATGGTTAACCCATTGTAATTAAAAAAAATTTGGATCTTTTATGATCCTCATCATAGATAAGGTAGCCTAATATTATTAACTAAAAGCATTAACCACCTTGTTCACATTCCCAAATATGTAATGTATTGATTAGTCACAACATTTAATCAACTACAACCTTATTCTCTAGAACATATTTAAATATTTCAAATATAGTATATACTTTCAAATTTTATAATCACTATATATGTCACACCTTTCCCCAAAAATATAATTCCTCTATATCTTTAATGTGATGATTATCAAGGTTAACTCTAACTCAAGATTTGAGTAATTTTCTCATGTATTTTCTATTTTCATGAGGCATAAGCTATCAATATATTATTATACATAAAAATTCATCAAAAACCATTCTTCAATGCATCACTATAAATCGAAAACCCTTCTATACTGTTGGGTAGTGTGAGTAAGGGTTCACAGACAATTATTCTATCTAGTTCCTTGAAAATTTACTCACATTAATCTATCTAAATTAACTTGACTCCATTATAACTTAACATGGTTATTTGATTTTATAACTATGAGAAAATATTAAAAAATAATGAATAATATACATAAAATCCAAGGAAATTATGGATCTCAATCACAAAGGAATGTTTGATCCAACATTTAATGACTTCCATCTTTAATGGATCCATCAATATACCCTTTCTCGAGATTATATGACCCAAAAAATGTTAAATAGCCAAAATTCATACTTAAATTTTCCATAATGATTTTCCATAATACCTTCAACAAAATAATCAATCGATCTTCATTATATTCATATATATTAGAATATATAAGATTATCATCTATAAAAACTACAATAAACTGATCAAGGAAATCTCTAAAGACTCAATTAATTAAATATATGAATATATAATGGGAATTAATATAGCCAAATGGAAACACTATAAATTTATAGTATCCATACCTCTAATGGAAGGATGTCTTGGGTATGTCTTGGAGATCCTCAGAGAAGATCAAACAAATCATCAATATAGGGTATAAGATACTTAATCTTGATTGTGATCTCTTTAGGATCCTGATAATCAATTCCAGGTTACATTGATTCATCATTATTCTTATTAAAAATAATCATAACACCCTAGGTAAATGCAAGTGTCTGAATGGATCCCTCATCAAGATTTTCCAAGATTTTCTTCATCAATTCCCCTAACAAAATCTTGTCCATTTTATATAGAGACTTTTAAATTAGTGTAACACAAGGTATGAGTTTGATTGAAAAATAAAATTCATGATTGAGAGGAAGATTATGAAACAATACTAAAAAGATATAAAATAAATCTCATATAGTAGGAATATATTTAATGTTGAGTTTGTCTCCAACCATCTGAGATAAATACCCCATTTGAAAATAAGTCAATACTCATACAATGAATGTATTTTTAATTGGAATTTACAAATTATCCTAGAATTGATAAATGATCACAGGTTAGTTTGAAATTTCATATGTGGCTTCCCTTCATTGACAATTAATATGTGATATATATAAATAATTCCAATCCATCCCCAAAATGACCTAAAATTTAACAAGAGGAATAATAATTATATTTTAAAGAAAAAAATTATGAAAACCTCAATAAAAGAATAATCATATACTTGAGATGCATTAATTATACCATAATGAGTTTTCATTGATAATTATACTTATAATATTTGAGGTGGTAATGTGATACCATGGGAAAATTATTCAGATATAAAAGAGTGTGTATATATAGAATCAAATAGGACATTAATAGTTCTAAAGTGGATAGTAAGTTCACCTTTCACAACATCGTTATAATAACCCACATAACCAATTATGATATCATGATATTTACCATTATATTTGGGATTATATGGTTTAAAATGTTGACCATTTCATTAACCAATATATTCAAGAACTAGTTATCATAATACTCATAATCCTTTAATTTAATCATTGGTGTTTGGGGGGAGCATTCTATAGAGTTTTATCTCCATTGAAATCATTAAATAACATCTTCTACCATTTCAAATTGTTTATATATTTTCTTTATTATGGTATTTTGGCCCTTTTTTCTTTCCCATATTTTATAATTATTGAATTATTATTTTGTATATACGTTTAGCCTATATCATGTATATGTTATATTGCAATGGGGTATATGTCTAGTTTATAGTATTATATATTGTTCTGAAGAAATGTGTTTGTGTGAATGTTTATAGGATAATTCCTATCATGTGTGTCATATTCCTTCTTAGTACTAGTCACTAGCTCTATCCTATTGGAGGCATGAAAGGGGTGGTATACTAGGATAACTGATGGATTGGGTGGGGTCCTAGTGGCCTGAGTCATGTTAATACACTAGAACTAGCTCTTGGTCCCTCTATTTAGTCAGAAACTCACTCAATACCTGAAATAACTTCCTACTATAGAATAACTATATATGTACTATCTATCCATGGTAGACCCACTCCTTTCTTATCCAATTATAATCAGATCAGATATATCCCATATGGATTCACCAGATGTACTATGTGGAGTACCTCTCTTGAGGGGGAAAAGATAAAACATGGACATGTCTTCCCTATATATCACCACCCAAGAAGAAACCATTAAACCTCCACCTCTGATTACCAAATAAATTTCTCCTAAACCCCTAAAAGGTATATTCTATCCCAACACACCATCTATAAATATGTTACCATCAAGGAAAAATATATAGTTCACCAACTTTTAAATGGATATTAAATAAAAATACATAACTAGAACTCATATAGGTCACATAAACCATTCATCAAAAGGGAAATACCTCATTGTATCATCTATATAAAAAATTATATAAAAAATGAATCAACTTTGTGAAGTGTGTACCATAATCTATCATAATACAAAATAACCCAATATAAGATGAATAAACTTGTACAAGTGCTCTATATTTAGTGTGTTTGGGTAAATATACTTAAAAAAGTGATTTTGTAAGTATTTATTTGAGTAACACTATTAACATCCCACATGGACCAGAATATCCAACCAATTCTTGGAAGGTTTATGAAACATATAGGTCACCAACTTCTCTAAAATCTTAGTTATGGTCTCAATATGATAAAAAATATTATGGATCAATTCAATATAGTCTAATTTACCTCGTGTTCAACCCTAAATCTTATAAGGGGAAGATAATATACCTAAAAATATTGGTTAAGTTCTAAAATAGATTGATATCATCTATAAAAATCATGTTCTATAGAATAAATCCCCTAAATAAAGCTCACCCTAAGAAGCTAATCCAACAAAAGTTAATGTGTTTCTATAGGTGGAGCATGATCATCTCCACCCTCATAATTCTCAACTAGAGGTCATCATATAGGTATATCACTAAAATTAGAACTACATAAATCATAATGTTTATATTATATATCTTTATATAATAATTTAGAAAAATAAATAATGGGAAACATGTCCCTCCAATTGAATCTCACACTCAACCCTTCCCTATAATGATCATATATACCCACTAACTAGGTCAAACAACAAACTCAAATTAGTCATTTCATCCTACTAAGGGTATCCACTTTCCCAAACCTACTCATGCTCATGTTTCTATTAACAAATCATATATACTTCACATTTTCAATAGCTAAGTAATAACCAAATAAGAAATAATCCACCACAATTTTAGTTATTTAATTTACTACCAGTAATTTGTGTGGAAAAAATTGGATAATTTATTACTTATACTTTAATTAAATAAACCTATTTTTGAAAACATTTCATCAATCACATACCGTCATATAAATATCATGTTAACCTATATTCCAAATATAATGAATGTACACATGACTAATTTCTACCCCAAGCAAAGAGGAAACTAATAAATAGTAATTTACACATTATACTACTTGAAATAAATAAAAAAATAATTCTTACACACTAATAATATTAATCCCATATCCCTTGTAACATAGACTCCCAATATATATTTGTCATCTAAATGCTAAAAAAGTTTTCAAACAAATATATAATCAACATATCTCTTTATACTATTATGAAAATAGTAAAAAAATATATAAAACAACATGGTAAAATATAATTTTGTATCATCCAAGAAAGGAGAACCATCCACCAAAACAAGACACAATGTAACATGACCTCAGTTGCACCTCCTCATAAGTCATTGTTTGTCGAAAAGTGGTGAGGGAATGTTAATTTTATTAGAATAGAATACATTATATGAGATAACCATAAATAATAGTTTCATGATAAATAAACATCATAGTTTAATATGGAATTTATAGTGATGGTATAACCATAAACAAACATAAAACATGCTATAAAAAAATATGAGATTCATGTAATGTCATACAAGTCACACATCAAAATAATAATGAACAGGTTGATCGAACATATAAAAAGTATAATATAAAAACTAAATAAAAATAGATTCATAATAAAGAGGTGGGTATAACTCCTCACTCAAACTTCTATTCCAATCTATGTAATCCACCTAAAGTTTATTTATCAATCATTAATCCTTTTCCCTTTCCTATATTAGGGGACATGAATCCTATATACACATCTAAGTTCATGTGTAGGGTGTGAGAAATACAGTCAATATGATTCCACAAATGGTGTAATGAAAATATTCTTGTATATATGGATATATATTCAGTATGATTTTAAAATGATGACAATCACAAAATAATATGTGTTAGATTATCAAGTGCCAATCAATCAACCATGATAAGAAAATCTACTAGATTTATCTAGTTCTAGTATATAGGATAGTGTTTCCCAAGGTTATATGACAAAAAATCATTGAAATTTCATATAATAGTTAGTCACAATCCCACTAAATAATGAAATATAATACACATATACAAATCTAGGGTATACTTAAAAAAGGTGGTTTGATAACTCTCCCATGGTGGTAAATATAATATCACCACTAAACATATGAGGTAGATAATCATACATGTAAAACCCAGATATTTTTTCAAATAAATTTAATATTGAACACATAGAACACTGATTATCTACAAAACACCATTTTTTTATAACCTATCTTGTTAACATAATTTTACCACCTATGTGTTTTGAATTTCTAAAAAATGACATGCATGGTTACATTTAATAAGATATTTAGAATCTGATAAGATCAACTTATATTTTTGGTGAATATTAAATTGGCCATTTTGAATAGTAAGATAGACAAATGAATATAAATATGAACATTATGAATAGTAACAACACCCAGGAAATTATAAAAAATATTTAGACACCTTTTAAATGAAATAGAGTATTTTAGAAATTAATAATTAATTGTTGGTATTTTTGTAAGTAATAAATATTTAATTACGATGTTAAATTAATTAATAGATTAAAAATAAAATTCATTTTCATAAAGTTTATTCCTAAATAATTTTTTTTTTCTATAATTTTAGGATAATTAAATAATACCTTAGTTAATTTTTGAAAGTATTAAAAAATCAATTTTAAAATTAAATATGTATTTTTCATGTAAATAATAGTTTTATTTAAAAACTAAATTTATATTATTTAGAAAATTATTTTCAAAAATTTTATTTCATTTTTTAATTCTACAATAGAAAAAATTTTAGGGTGATTTTTTTCTATTTTTCGGAAATACTCGATTTTTTGGTAAATAGTGAAATTTGAAAATTTAGAAAAAATTATAAATAAGTGAATTTCTGCATCATTCATGAAACATGGATGATGTAAATGGACATTGGTTCGAACTCACATTAAAATATTACTTTTTATGGTTCAAATAATCAACACTATTTCCTTTCATGAGAAAAATAATAAAATAATGAATAAAGTATTCAAAAACAACTCCTCTCCTCCAATATAACCCCCCTCACTCCCTCTTCTCTTCACTCCTCTCAAGCCTTGTAACTTGTCTAAATTCTGACTAAATCTCCTCAAAATATCCTTCCCCATGTCCAAAATCCCTTTATATCATCATAAGACCAAAAACTCTACCCTAAAGAGGTTCTCAAGGAAAATAACATTAAGAGGTAAATTCCTCTTCTCATTTCTTTTATTTCGAGTTCCTTTATTTTCTTTTTATTTCCTCATATATACTCATCCAAATGTTATGATAACTCCAATACCTTACATGTATTGTAATTTTGTTATTTAAATTGAATAATTCATCTTCATATCTCCTTTCCCCTACTTTTATACAAGAAATGAAAACATCATCCGAGATGTGTTAATTTATCACATTCAACGACGACGGGTTTTAAATTTCAATTACCATATTCAATTCTGGTCCTAAAACCATTTTTATGGTGGAAACATAATTTAATATATGTATTATAAGTTATTTATGGTTATGCAATCATTTTTTTCACATGATATTAATTTTTAAATCAAAATGAGTTCTTTGTGATAAAAAAACCGCTAATTAACCCAAACAATTATCATTAAAGTTTTATATAATGATTCATATTCACCCCAAATAACAAATTTTTTTATGACCATGTAATATTATGGTTTTCAATTAATAAAATAAAACTTCTATTCTAGAAAACCATTATCATTCTACCTGATCATCTGTACATGAATATAAGTAAACTGATCATGAAAACCAAGGAAAAAATGCTCCCAAACAATGAAATTTAATCTATTAACCCCCCAAAGGACAATAATGAACATAATAAGGTTATAATAAATCAATTAAATTTATATAAGGTTATTTTATTATAAATTTATAAATCATAATTTTATTATTCATGAAATTAATATCAAGTGAGGAAGAACTTCGGACTTAAGGTAAGGTTTTCTTTATCTCACTTCCATTTTTGTGAGACATTCCTTAATCGTAAATATTTATTGTGTATGGTGTATTTATAATGAACATTGATGTAACATATCATTATAATATTTATTCTAATGTTATTAAACTTATTATTTTATGATTATTTACTTTGGGTCAGATCATTCGATTGATTACAAAGTGGTGAGGGATTTCTACCTGAACCTCCATTTTCTTTTGGGTTAATCTTATTCCCTCTTTAATATAATTAAATTCTTAATTATTCTTATTTAATCCTCATAAAATATGTTTTAATTTTCTATACATGTATACCAATAATAATCCTAATTTATATAATGAGGATTTAAATGTTTTAAAAGGATATTTCAAAATTTCTTCCCGATAAACAAGCCATGTTTAAGGGAACTTCTAGAATTATTACCTATTTTTAAGTGAACTCTATAATATTTTTTAAGACATGATTATATTTATATAATAAAAAATTTTAACATCAAAAACTATATTGGTTAATTTTTGGTTTTATAAAAACAAACATGTCCTTCCACTTTAAAATCTCTTTAATATTTTTCTTAAACCGCACTAAAACGTTTTATTTCCAATGTTTTGTTAAAAACTATTTTGACATTATTTCACTTCCGTGAGAAAATATTTATGCCTAAAATATAATTTCAATTTCATTACCTTCTATTTTCTGGTATATATATTTTTACAATCTTATTTAATGATAATTTCAATTGATTTTCCAAAAGAAATATTCTTTCTAGAGTAAAAAGGATTTTTCTCCCCTCACATTAACTTTTATGAGATATATACATTGTTCACCACTTATTCCTTGAATGTGGTGTATAAAATTCCCTTTGGTATATCATATCAAGAGTCTCCTAATTCTTATGATATTTTAGGGTATTGTGATTTGAATGTTTCAATGTGGTATGAGATACTTTGGAATGTTTAAGGATTATTTCTTCATGATTTTTTCAATGGTCTCATTTAAAAGTATCTTCATCAATGTTAACATAATTTAGTGAATCTTATACTTCATTGAGGTTTATCTCTTAATATATCTTGAAAAATATGTTTTCGAAGGGTTTCTATTCAGTTTGACTGTGAATGTGCTACCTTGATACCATTCACCATATTACTTTGAATAGTTAGTGTTTATGTTTAATGATTGAGGAAAGTTATTTACATTTCATATGTTAGTTTCAATATGAATGAATATTTTAATTAAGTTAACCAATTTCATATGAGGAATTAATTAGACTTATTATCTGATAGGTGGGGCCCTCTATAGCCCTGCAATGCATTAGTAGGTCTTACGAGACAAATAGATATGGATTTGGTCGAGGCCTTGCCCATTTTTAGATATGGTTTTGGCTGAGGTATTAGTCATTTTTAGATGTCTTGGATGAGGACTTGATGGTATGATTCAAAATTATTTGAATATACATTTACCTAATTATTAAGCAATAAATTCAAAGTTCATGTGGCTATTCGACTAGTAGAATACCCATGATTATGTTTTATTATGTAAACATTTACTCAGCCCTTGTTCCAACCATAATATGTTCAATTTTGTTAATTTTAAATGCATTTGTTATCAATTATTTACCATGAATAATGTTTATAATATCTTTAGTTTTATTTTTTACCCTTACTGAGCATCTGATATCACCCCTTATTATGTTTCATTTTTCCCAGGACATGAAGAGGTATATTATGTTTAACTTTCAGGGATAATATTAGATTAGTGGATGCTCCCAGTGGAACATTTTTTGTTCCTCATTTCAAGTTGTAATTTTCAACTTATGTATGTATATGGATTTATAAATCTACTAAACTATTTATTCCTTTAGGATAAAACTGTATTTTATTCATGCCAATGTAATGTAATAAGGCACCAGCTCCGGGATACTAGTGTTAGGTATTTAAAGTTAGTATCAAAATAAGTTTAGTAGAAAACTTGGAAACTAGATTTAGAAAATGTAGATTAAAGATAAAATATCTAAGATAGTATTTGAGGATAAGTAAACAATAATATCATAGAATTTTGGTAAAGAATATATTATGAGGATATTTCTAGAAAATACATCCCTATCAAGATACTACAAGTGGATGTGGTTTTGAAACATATGTACCTAGGAGTGAAAACTCCGACTAAGAGTTTTGGGCTTCTAATAGGGTATCATAGTACACAAAAATAGGCATTAATTCACACCTGGTTTGAAACACTCAATGTGTAAGCTTAGGATAATTCACATTTTCATTACAAGCCATTATGAAGGATTTATGCCCCTAAAGTAACCAGAGTATATAGTTATATGACTTCTGATTCATAAATTTATGTTATACACTATACGATGTTTGAAGTTATATAGAGTTCCTAATTTTTGAGATAATATAGTATATAGAATTGATTAGAAATGATTCCTAGTAGAAGGAATGAGAACTTCACCACTACACGTGATGAAAAGAGTAATAAGGATCATATATCTTATGGTCTTAATCAATCATTTCAAAGTAATATAGTCTTATAAGTATTATCATTATATGATGAAATAATATCATCTGTTAACAAGATATATAAAGAATTCTATGAATCCTATGTCTCTGAATGGAATAAATAAAAGAAGAGGATTTACAAGAAAAGGATAGATAAAGGTAATAAGGGAAAGAATGGTTTTCCCCCATGTGATAACTATAGAAAGAATCACCCCAACAAATGGTTGAAGGGAATGAGAGTTTCTTATTAGTGTGGAGAATAAAGACACCAATTTCGTGATTTCATGGGAAAGAAAATGGTTTCTAATGTACAATGTTTTAACTGTAAGGAGATGGGACACTATGAAAATCAATGTCCCAAGTGTCAAAAGAATATGCCCAAATGATGTTAATGGATAATGATCAAGTGATAATACTACCAGATATGAAGTGGAATGATTAATTTACCTCTTTAAGAATCATTTCATTTAAATATTTTATCAAAAATATAGAAGTTATAATAATTTGTAAATATATATGGATTATACTATAGTACTATTTCATTAAGTATTTGAGGTTATATGATGAATTGTACTAAGGATAAGTGACTCAGTAGAAAGTTAATTTCTTTGGAAAGAATATTTTTGATGGAAAGAAAACCCTAAATATATTATTGATGATTAAGATAATGATGAAGAGATGATTTATTTGGATAAGTACTGACTACCTCAAAAATTATTATTGGCATGTCGACTAGTGGACTATGATATCATTGATGGAGTTTGAAAATTTTTTGGATATAAGGAATATATTCAATATCATGTGTAAGGATGAAGTCATGTGTCCAAATAGCTTTTCTGGTAATTTGAGTTATTAAAATATTTAAATAAGACACATGATGAATATATTCACATGTTTGGAATAAGAAAATTTAGTGCTACTTGATGTATATTAACAGAAAATAAGGTATTAGATGCATTAAGCAGGATAAATCATGGAGTTCAAAACAAAATGAGGATTTACAAGGACCCCCTATACATGGACATATAAAGGATGGATATGGGAATGATTCTAAAGTCCTAGATCAAGAACTTTGGAAAATTTAAACCATATATGAAATGGTTTATGTTGATCATGGTATGTTGTTTTAGAGTTTAATGTCACCACATGAAGCATCTTATGCCAAGAGAGGAAGTATAGATAGTTAAAGGGACAAAAAAAGGATAATATTGTGTTTATGAAATAGAAATTTATATTTATACTCTTATAATGTGGATTAATTCATAAACTCTAGGAAAAAGAGACTTAAATAAAAATGTTTTCCAATTTTCATATTTTTTTCATGATATCAAGGAATTTTTTTATAACTGTAGGTTATGTTTTTGTGGTAAAGATCTTTCATCTAAGCATGTTCTCTATCAGTTTTCATATGAACGTGATGGTTTTATTATTATTCCATGACCATGTTGTCCAATTTGAATGTGTAGTTTCATAGTAACTGATTAATTTACATTTCCCTCTTATTAAGAGGTTATTTTAAACATATTGTAGATGTGGGTTTCTGACAAGGGAATTTTTAATTATCAACCATTAAATTTTGAAGTACAATTTCAAATTTTGAGGACAAATTTTTTATAAGGAGAGGAGAATGTAACACCCCAAGATTTTTGAAAATAATTTTAATATTGAACGCATGGAACACTGAGTCTCTACAACACACTACTTTGTTATATCCTAGCTAGTAAACATAATTTTACCACATATGTGTCTTGAATTTTGAAAAATTGACATACATGGTTGCGTTAAGTAAAATTTTTAGAGTCTGATAAGATCAACTTAACTTTTTTATGAATAGTAACTTGAACTTTATGAATAATTATGTAGCCTTATGAATATTAATATGACCCCTTGAATAGTAACCACACCCATGAAAGTATAAATAACATTTAGACACCATATAAATGACATAGAGTATTCTAGAAATTAATAATTAAGTGTTGCTATTTTTGTGGGTAATAAATATTTAATTAAAAATTTTAATTAATTTATTGATTTAAAAAATTTTAATTTTCATAAAATTTATTCCAAAAAAAATATTTTATTGTCTTTTAATTTTAGGACAATTTTATAAATTATTAGTTAATTTTTTAAAGCATTATAAAATCAGTTTTAAAATTAAATCTATATTTTTCAAGTAAATGATGATTTTATTTAAAAATTAAATTTCTCTTCTTTAGAAAATTATTTTAATAAATTTGAGTTCATTTTTGAATTTGACACATCAATAAACGGTTAGGGTGATTTTTTGGTATTTTTCTGAAATACTTGAATTTTTGGTGAATAGTAAAATTTGATAATTTATCAAAAATGATAAATAAGTGAATATCTGCATCATGCATGAATCATGGATGATGTAAATGGACATTGGTTAGAATTCACATGCACTTATTATATTTTTGGTCATAATAATCAACACTATTTCTTATCTTGAGTAAAATAATAAAATAATTAATCGAATATTCAAAAATCACTCCTCTCCTCCACTATAACCCCCCCCCACTACCAATTCTCTTCACTCCTCTCAAGCATTTTGCCTTTTCTAAATTCTACCCAAATATCCTCCCAATATCCGTCCCCACTTTCATAATCCCTTGGCCTCATAAAAATACAAAAATCTCTACTCTAAAGAGGCTCTTAAGGAATATAACTTCAAGAGGTAAATTCCACTTGTCATTTCTTTTGTTTTGAGTTCCTTTCTTTTCGTTTTATTTTCTTACCTCTACTCATCTAGATTTTAGGATAACTCTATTACCTTTAATGTATTGTAATTTTTTTATGATAATGTAAATATTCATCATCATACCTTACTTCCCCTACTTTTATACTAGAAATGAAAACACCATCTGAGATGTGTTAATTTATCACATTCAAGGTTGACGGGTTTTCAATTTCTTTTACCATATTCAATTCTGGTAATGAAACCATTTTTATGATTTAAAATACTATAATATATTTATTATAACTCATTTAAGGTTATTTAATCTTTTTGTAAACATTATATTAATTTATAAATCAAAATGAGTTTGTTGTGATAAAAAAACCGTGAATTAACCCAAACAATTATCATTAAAGTTTTATATGATGATTCATCTTCACTCCCAGTAACCAAATGAATTTTATAACCATTTAATATTATATTTTTTCATTAATAAGATAAAAATTATATTCTAGAAAACCGTTTTCATTCTACATGCTTTTCCATACATGAATACAAGTAAACTGATCAAGAAAACCAAAGAAAAAAGCTCTCCCAAACAATGAAATTGAATCTCTTAACCCATCAAAATGCCATGAATGAATCTAAAAAGGTCATGATAAATAAATTAAATGTATAGGAGGTTATTTAATTATTAATTTCTGAAATTAAATTTTATTATTCAGGTCATTAAGATAATGTGAGGAACACCTTCAGACTTAATGTAAGGGTTTCCTCATCTCAGTTCCATTTTTTGTGATATATTCTTTAATAAATAATATTTATTTTATATTGTGTATTTATATTTAACATTGATGTATAATATCACAAAAATATTTATTTTAATGGTATTAAACTTATCATTTTATTATTATTAACTTTGGGCCATATCATTCGATTGATTACAAAGTGGTAAGGGATTTCAAGCCGAACCTCCATTTTCTTTCGAGTTACTCTTATTATCTCTTTACTGAAATTAAATTCTTAATTATTCTTATTTAATCCTTATAAATAATATTTTAATGTTCTATATATGTATACAAATCATAATCCTTTTTTATTTTATGGAGATTTACATGTTTTAAAAAGATCTTTCAAAATTTATTCCCAATAAACAAGCCCGATTCAAAGGAACTTCTAGAATTCATTCCTATTTTGAAGTGAAATATAAAATTTGTTTTACTACATTATTAGATTTATAAAATATTAATATTTTAAATGAAAAAATATATTGGTTCATTTATTTTTTTATGGAAACAAAAATTTCCTTCTCCTTTAAAATCTCTTTAATATTTTCCTTAGACCACACTAAAATGTTTTATTTATAAAGCTTATTTAAAAACTTTTTTTACATTTTTTCATTTTAGTGGGATAATAATTATGCCTCAAATATAATTTAAATGTCCTTACATTTTATATTATGGTATATTCATGTTTATAATTTGGTTTCATGACAATTACAAATAATTTTCCAAAAGAAGTCTTCTTTCCAAAGTAAAAAAGGTCTTTTCTAATCTCACTTTAACTTTTATAAGATATATGCCTTGTTCACCACTTATTAATTTCATGTGGTGTATGTATTGACCTTTGGTATATCATATCAAGAGTCTCCTAATTCCCATTATATTCTATGGTATTATTATTTGAGTGTTTCAAGGTGGTATGAGACACTTTGGAATGTTTAAGGATTATTTCCTCCTGAATGTTTCAATTGTCTAATTTAAAAGTATCTTCATCAATGTAAATATAATTTATTGAATATTGTACTTATTTTAGGTTTATATCTTAATATATCATCTAAAATATGTTTCTTAAGGGTTTATTATTAGTTTTACTATGAATGTTCTATCTTGATACCCTTCACCATATTACTTTGAATGGTTAGTGTTTATGTTTAATGAATGGGGAAAGTTATTTATATTTCATATGTTAGTTTCAATATGAATGTATATGTTGATTATGTTCACCCCTTTCATATGAATAATGCATTAGACTTATTATGTGATATGTGGATCCTTATATATCCCCTTGATTCATTAAATGGTTTCATGAGACAAATAGATATAGACTTGGTAGAGGCCTTGACCAAATTTAGATATGGTTTTGGATGAGCCCTTAATAAATTTTAGGTAACATGGTTGAGGCCTTGACAGTTTGTTTTAGAATGCCTAAAATATGAATTTAACTCATTATGAAGCTAAAAATTCATAGTTCATGTGGTTATTCAACTATTAGAATACCCATGATTATGTTTTATTATGGAAGAGTTTACTATTCTCATATTCCTTCCATAATGTGTTCAAGTTTGTTGTTTTTAAAGGAATGTGTTATGAATTATTCACCATGACTAATGTTTATAATATCTTCCACTATATTGTTTACCCTTACTGATCATCTGAGATCACCCCTTCTTATGTTTCATTTTTTCCCAGACATAAATAGGCATATTATATTTTACTTGAATAGATAATATTAGAGTGGTGGATGTTCCCAATGGAACGTTTTTGTTTTTTTAATTTTAAGTTGTAATGTTGAACTAATGTATGTATCTGTATTTTCAAATCTACATAACTATTCAGTATTTTAGGATATGAAATTCTTGTTGTCATTCTAATTAAATGTAATAAAGCACCAAATTTGGGAAACTAGGGCTGGGTCTTTATAATACATATATCGATGGTGAATGAAATATCAATAGTCAATAACTAAGGTAAATTTTTCTTAGTTGTAAATATGATATCCCTAGTCAATTTCTATGTTATGTTTGTGGTGTTCCCAAAAATTTCCTAGTGGTGAATGAATTATCACTAATAAAAAATCAATATAGGAATCCATTCCACATATGAGGTCTCACAAGACCCAAATGACTAGATATACTACCCACATATCACCCTTGTGTTGTAAACCTAGACAATCCATGCTTAAGATCATCATCTCCCTATAAATTAGTCATCTGAAGGCTTATTTTTCATTTATGAAAATAAAAATAAGATTATTTAAACTACATATTCTTATTTAATTCAAATAAAAGTGATCTTATTACTCTATGAATTAATAATTTTTATTTTAGAAGGTATCAAGATTAATTATGGAGGGATTTAATTGTTTCAATTGAAAAATTTTAAGACTTAATGATTCTAATAGAAAATTATAGGGTTTATTCAGATCTTTTCATATATTTGGATCTCAAACCTATATATGGGTATATTCTCAAAACTGAAAAAAAATTCAATCAACTATTGACAGTACTTATGATACCACATAATCACTTATGACATTGTTATCTAGGCATAAATTATATTAATAAATAAAATCAAAAACTCATGGATATGGTCACCATTATCTTATCACACATAAATGGTTCCCCATTGTAGATAAATACCCAAAGAAACATCTCAAGGGAAAAAACTAATTCATATGAATATACAACCTCTAGGGTATCTAATTTATAGGATACTCAATAATTTCTCTATGTGAAATAACAATCAGTATCTATGTTATCAAAGAATAATTATTATAGTTTCCACTGGGAGTCTAACATCACTATCTCATATTTTAATCTATAATTGGACCCAATATAGTTTTATCTCAGTTTGTCTAGATTTGATCACTATCATTCACCTATTATTTAGTACAAGATATTTATATAAAATAAAGTGGGGGACTAGATACCTTTTTTTGTAGGGGCTCGCTTAGAAGAAATCATAGGATGAATCATCTTCAAATGAAGATCATTACCAAACATGAAAAATCAGTCAACTTAGGTATTTTGAATAATTAATGATGTTTTAGTGAGAGGTAACCTAAATATATGTTTATAGAGGGAGAGAATCACTAAGTGGAATTTAATAAAACTCACACCATTTAAATTTGAGATCAGACAGGTAAGAAATACCACATGAAAGGTAGAGAAAATGTTGGGGAGTAATCCTAGTTTGTACATACTCATAAATGGGAGTTAGGAAGGATTGATATTATTTTAATATAAAATAGAATAATATAATTTTTTTTAGAAATCAATAACTTACTGAGTACGGTGTGGGGACCGGTTCTCCACCATTAGATATCAGATGGATAATGGGTAGTAATACATGGGATTAAACAATTCAATTACACACATGAAGCCAAAATTACCACTCAACTACCCCACTAGGTAATGAATTATTGAAAACTAGGCATATTTTTCGTATATTTTTTTTAAAATAAAGTAGTCCACCACCAATACATTTTCCCCAAAACCCAACATTTCTATGAATATTAAATAATTTAGTAAATTATTCTAAACAAATATATAAATCCAAAAAATTTAAAATTCCCTTTAAAATTCATGTCGTATTATAAAATTAAGTGTTGCTAAAGTATAAATATTCCTTACCCATCCAAATATAATTTTTATTAAATATAAAGCTGAGGCCTAACAAATCTATGTACTTCCAGGAGGTGTAGAATAGTGTATTCTGAGTCTATCATTAAAAATCATGTCTTTATTATTATTGGGGATAGAAAATAGTGACAAAAATATTCTAAGATGATTCATCAAGTCTCTATTTAATATAAAGTTATCAGTCTCTATATTCCCTTCATTCCAAATGTGATTATTTGATATGTTTAGTTCAAAAAAATATCTACATTATATAAGAGCATAGATGACCAAACAACAGGTTTTTTTCCAGGTTTTACATGAATATATTTTTAATATAGAGACAGATTAAAAGTGAAAGGACAAATCCTTGTCAATATTTCCATGGATACTAGGATGAGTGACTTCCAAACATAATAAAAAGAACTAAAATCCACCAAAACTGATCCAAAAAAGTAAAAAATAATTCCAGCACCACACAAGAACTCACCAGTGTAATCACCATCAATATTTAATTTAAGAATATTAGAAGGAGGTTCCCTACAAATCCACCATCCACTGCTAGTGAGACCTAATGGTATAGGGTTCAATTGGGAAAAGATAATATCCTTTAAGGTGATAGTAGAGTAATATCCCCCTAGAATCAAGTATAATAGCAACAACATCATCTTAACCCAAAGAATACTATAATATATATGCATAGGATTATTCCTAATAGTTTTGTATGTTTTTTAGATCACCCAGTAGCAAGTCACAAAGATCAAACCCCAGATTAGTCCTTTCGATGAGGATTCATCAATAATATTTTACCAATAAATTAATAATAGCTCAATGATTATAGGTAGAGGAAGATGTGACAAAAATATCTCATAATATCCCTAATATAGTGGGCCTAATCACCACTCAAAAAGATGAACATAAATTTCCTCATCTGTATACCTGCAGTAAAATCATTTTTCCACAAGAGGGATACCTCTATATTGGACTATATTATCATATGAAATATCTATAAGGAATATGAAATTAATATAAATACTCATCTTGGGTGTGATATAATCCCCCTATAAAGCATTAAAACATTGATCTCTCCCATTCCTAGGATATGAATTTTACTTTCTCATCAGCGTCTCTATAATAAAAACATTTGACACAAGAAATATACCTATTTATTAAACTGCATTATTGGAGAAAAAATATCTTAATAATATGTTTTGAATTAGGAAAACCATATTTGGTGGGATTTTATCCCCCTATAAGTTTTTTTCTCACAGATCACTCTATAAGACTAAGATTTATTAAGTTGTAATATTATTTGGAGTTGAAATTGACTGCCGTCCTATGGTTAAAATTACAGTGATCATTCACCTACTATAGTTAAATGGAGTATAATATGAACCTCTAATTCTAGTCCAACATCAAGTTAAATAAGTTTGGTAATAATATTTTCATGTTATAATAAATTTATAGGGTCAGGAATACTTAGAATAAGAGGAGTTAACTATCCTTGTTGGTCTTTAAAAAACAAATATATCATATACTAATATACTAGTGTGAATGTTTTCTTATAGTGTCGAAGGGTTCTTGAAGCTTACACTACAAAGAATACACATAATCATTCTGAGGTGGGATATAATTAAAATCCATTCCATATTACTTTTCAATACATTCCCAGAGGGACTTACCTACTAGGGTGTCTAAGGCCATCATCTCTTGAATAAATTTCAAGTAAAACTTGTGTATAATTATGTTTATACCGCATTTAGCAAGAGGTTTTGAAAATTTTCCAACTTTTACAATGAATAAATACCTCCCCATTTCATTCCAATAAATATCAAATATTTTTCTTTCTATATTATTTAAAATATCTTTAGTATCTTTTATAACAAATAAAAAATTCATATGGATAGAAATCAAAACACGATTGATCATTGTAATGATGACTTTAAAAGTGAGTAGCCTACTATTACAATTATATATTCAACCAGTACTTCCATTAATCAGTACATTTAATAAGTGGATACCGACCCTACCATTCAAGATCATGGAATTAAGATACATCATAGGACATTATTTTTGGGATTGTCCCATTTTATATTTAATCTAAATTTATATCATACAGAATAAACTTATAGAAAAAAATACACCACCATTTTTAGTCTTAACCATATTATCACTCCAACATTCATAATTTATCATTATTTTTAAAAAAAATATGCTTTCAATTATTAAATAATTTTATTTCATTTGAAAAAACAAATTGGGAGATACTCGCTGTCCCATGTCTTCCTCAGAAAGGGATAACAAGACCTGCTTAAACCACTTAATGAATATTTTTTTAGGAAACCATGATCTAGTGAAAAGATACTAGGTGATAGAGGATATCCTTACCTCAAGCCATGATATGGTTTATAGAAACAAAATATTATCCCTATAAGGGTCACTAAAAACAAATAAGAGGCAATGAACTGGAAGAATAAGACACAACACCACTTAGAGAATCCTTGTTTCATTATAACCCTAAGAATGAAGCTCCATTACACTTTTTCATACACCTTATCCATGTAAATATTTACAAGGATGTTTGAGTTGAGTAACTTAATTTCTAGGTCTGACACTTGCTCCTGTTTAGTAATACAATTCCATTAGATGTACCTACCTTTAATGAAACCATGTGGTTCTTAAGATAAAAGGTTGGGTAAAATGAGAGCTAGCCTGTAATTGAGAATATTGGAAAATAAATTTTATTTATAGTTTGATATAATAATAGGTTTAAATTAATGAAAGGATTTGTGGGTCACCCACCTTAAGGATGATAATGACTGAGGTTTCCCAAGTTACTCTAGGAAAGACACACCCACTAAAGAATTCCTTTATGGCAAAAATGAAAACAAGATTAACAACCTTATAATAAGATATATATAAGAAACCTAGGAACCCATCAAGAACATGATCACTATTAGAATTAGGTCTCTTAATAATATAGATGATTTTTTTATCTTAAATAAAATCTATTATTAAATCATTCAAATTTTAATAAATTTCTAATGGAAAAGAGTTTAAAAGAGAATAATCAATATTAACTTATGGTTACCCTAAATCATGTTCCATATGAATTTATGAAATCCTGTATGAGAAGTGTTCTACTGCATGGGGATCTATAAATTTAAAATCCTTAGAGAAAGTATCATATTCATGATGAACGTTTTGGTTACCCAAATATCTGGACTCTATAATATTGTAATTTAAGTATTCAGTTTTTTTATTTCATTATTTGATCCACCAAACATTAGATTTTTCCTAGATCGAATTATACAATTTCATTAATACATTATACAAGATTATTTTTTTGGATACTAGACCCATAAATGTTTCATCATTCCATATTTCATAGATTGACGATTTTTTATCAAATAAAGTTTGATTTGGGGTTTTACAAGAATGATATTTGTTTTGGATATCATCAGTTAATTGTAACATAAGGGGATACACTAAGAGTGTAATTTGATGCTAATATAGATATTATGATTTTTTAAATTATGCCTTTTGGAGTTTCAAATACACCAAAGGTGTTTTTATAATTAATGAACTTGGTCTCCCATGAATTTTTGGACCCTTGTGTGTATGTTTTTGTGAAGGATATTCTATATATGCAATAATGGAGGTGGATAACGGGGAAAACATAAAGGGATATTTTTTGTAATATTATATGATCATTAGTTTTATTACAAGTTTTCAAAGTAATAATTTTTTATTCAATAAGTGAAATTTCACGGACAAGTAATTTTCAAAAAATTAATCAATTTTTATTAGGAGAAGGTGGAGGATATTATATCATGGGTAAAAACTAGGAATTTATTTGAAATATGAATTTTTAATGTTTTTATGGACATTACTAAAGATTCATTTATGTTTTATTGATACTAGTTTCTCACATGAAATCCTTAACTAAATAAATGGTGAATTTTATATCGATTTTAAAATTCCAGTAGAAAATTTTGGAATTAAATATTAGAATTATTCCCTCCATGGTTCGGATTATCCTTGATTTGGTAGAAAGATACAAATAATATTATGATTAATCTATATTTACCTTACGATATATTCTGATGCAAGTGAGAATGGTTGTTGAATATAAGTTTGGGAAGCTATGATCTCTTGATAAAAATTACCTTGTGAATGATCTATAGTTTAGTTTTATGGTTCAGAATTTTAATATTTGGGGGAATTATCTATTTGAAGAGAAACTTTTAGTCTATATTAATTAAAATATTTTAAATTATATTTTCTAGTTGTGTGATCTCAACCAGTGAAAACATTTGTGTACAAATTTTCCTAAAATATTCTATTTTGATTTTATGTAAACATCATGAAAAAAAACTCTATAAAATATTCTTTATGTAAGAAAATATCATATGACGTGAAGGAAACTAGTGTGTTGTAGTAACTAATGGTATTGTTGATAGAGATTTACATGGTGGTAGAAGAAATGAATGGTGTATTCATCTATAATGTTATTATGATATCTATTTTGAGAAATTTAGTTAAAGACATGGAGTTATATAAAGATAAATGAAAGAGGATGGTGGATTCCATATATGGTGGTTGATACAACCAATGAATTATTTTCGGTATTGTATTTATCAATTTATTTTATAGTATAGATAGTGATTCATATGAATCATAGTGGTGAATATTTGAAAATTTTGAAAATTTGATTTGATAAGTGAATCACAAAGATACCATGATGTATGATGAAAATAGATACTAATTTTGGTAGTCCCGAATGAATAATGACTAGTTTATCATTAGTGAAGGTATATAATCAAGGGATGGGGGTTTTATAGCCATTACCCATTTTAACAAGGAAATGAAAAAAATATTTCCATGGATTTTATGATGGGGTTACCATGATTATGACATAAGCATGATGGAATTTAGTTAGTAGTGGATTTAATTATAAAATTAATTCATTTATTATATATTTGATAAAAAATTTCTATTAACAAACTTAGTAAAAGTTATCTGAAGGAAAATGTTAGACTCTATAGAGTACTATATTATATTTTTTAGATAGATATTCACTACTTACATATAGATTTAAGAAAGGGATCTAGAATTATATGAAGCTATAGTTGAGGATGGAAACATCTTACCACCCTTAGAAAAGTGGATAAATTTACCATGTTATTCATGTTTTGGAAAATACGATCAAAGAACATGCTTATAACTTTTTAATGTTTTTGGAATATTATTTTTGATTACTATATATTATTTATAACAATAAAATTCAATTTTTAATTAGTACAGCTCAATTTAGAATAATATCTGGTTGATTATACATTTCACTATTATAATGTATTTAAATTGGTGAATTTAATCTTTTTGAACTTTATTCAGTACAAGAGGTGATACGTGGTGTTAAATTTATTTGAAAAAATATAGATTCTAATAAAATTGGGAATAGACTTTATATTGATCTTTTATAATGAAACATGAAAATATATGATGTGAATTGTGTATTTTTTAAACTGTCTCTAATGTTTGGACACAGGAAGTTAGTAAATAAAGGGAAATAGATGCGGTTGTATGTGGATATTCTTTGAAATCCTATAATTAATTTATTTTAATCACTATAAAATTATAGTAAATTCATTAAGTTTTCCATGTTTCAAAAATAAAGCATCTAACCAATTAAAGTCATGTTTTAAATTAGCAAATGTTTAGGTTAGAACTTGATATATCGTAGGTACAAAGTGGTTGTTAATTTTGGATAATATAATAAAGATTTTAAGAAGATAAAATATTTGTTTGGTAATAGTACTGTGGAAACATAAAGAAATTCAAGAGGGTAAATAGGAGAGAGAAGATCATATATGATAAGAGTGTCTAAATCTTTTTAATGATACTAAATGATTTTTTGGGGATGAAAAGTCCTATGGTGCGGAGGATTGCAATACTATAATTTTTTATTTTATTTAATAATGTTAAAAATAATATATATTTGTTTATTTAAGTGATATTTTCAACGAAATATGAATAAGTTTTATTATTTAATTATGAGGTATTACTTTTATTATCATTTTATTGATAAGGATTTAGATATTTATTGGACCTAGATAATTAATTTATGTTAATTAATCATGATATTTATTTTTTGCATGAATTAATTGGATATTGTGAAGATTAATTATGATAAATTAGATGAATGCATAAATATTGACTGGTGGTGGTCCACCATGAATTTTATTACAAGTAAAAATAAATTTAAAAATAAAACTGTCAACAGTTTGTGATGGGTGTGGGAGATAAATATTATTATGGTGGAATTATAGAATGGAAAGTTCTAAAAGGAAATAATTAAATTCAATGAAAAATCATATTATTTGAAGTGATATTTTTTACTCTTTAAAGTGTAATTTTTCATTGTGTATTTATGATGAAATCATAGAGGTTGGTTTATAAATAGAAGGAAAAGTGTATTTTATTTTATTCTTTGGGGACTCCTTTCATTCCTTTCATGGTAGTTGAATTTATATAGAAGTTGATCATAGATTAGTGTTTAGTAAGACATTAAGGTATATAAAATATTTTATATAAATTTTAAATATATTATTAAGAAATTCTTATGATGTGAAAATTCCAAAATATCTAAATATTAGGTATTTGGAATTGGAAAATTCATTCCATGAACTTTACCACATAATAAATAATGATATCCTCACTCATAAAATAGTTTTTGAGATTGATTAAAAATGAAACTCTTTTCCTAAAGCATTAGAAAATTATATTTTCATGTGTTACAAGACTTTTCAAATATTTAGGGATGGATATTTCCCAAAAATGTTGTCCAATATAGTGATCTAGTGGCGAAAAAATCTCCCCCTTAATAGGTTGTTAATTTTATCAAATATAATATAAAATGGTTTTCGGACCAGAAACTCTATATTTAGGGTCTTATAGACACTTTTTGGCCTAAAAACCCTCTTTTATAGGAGAAACCATATAAAAAAGGGAATAGTTTACTTGATAGTATTCTATTTGAGTCATTGTGGTTCCAAAATAGATTTATGAATCGAAATTTATGTCTGTTTTCATATGACCACTATTTTGTGTGTGAATAAATCATGAATGATCACCTATTGCATGATCTCCACGAAACCATGTAGATGAGAACCATACCATACGCCTAGTTACTTCTCTAAGAAACCCTGCAGTCACTCCTAGGAAAGTAATTGATTGTATTGATGGATGTACAATGGTGATGGAGTGTAGTAGGAAATCACCAACATTCCACATGATTACATGCTCCATCGATTTTAGCATCATTCATGAAGTCCCCACATGATATATCCATTAAAATCCCACTTATACAACCACAAGATCATACAAAAGTACCCATAACATTAATAGGATCGTCTACACTCTTGATATATATCTGCTTACTCATATTTTTAAAAGGGACTATGCAATCTCGCATATCCAACCATAATGGATTACTATTACGTGAAGCCACACCATTAATCTATGCGGCCGTTATCAAATACTTAGTGTGTACACCAAATTTGAGGTTAAAATAATTCACCCTATTATTATTAATAACTGAATTGATTTATTAGGAAGATATATAGGAATGTATGAAAGGAGATAAAACAAATGTGAAGAATAGTTTGTTTTAACCCATAAGAGTAATTCAGATGTAATGTCCAAGATTGATCATGTTTGAAGGAAATAAAACCAATGGTGGGTATTATGAAAACCTCATCAATAAAACCATACAAGGTGAACCTCACTAAAAAATATCACTAGAATAACTTCAATACATATATAATTAAACATGTTTTCATCATGACCTCCTCTCTCCACAGATGTTGGTTCACAAGTGTTCACCATGGGTGGTGGAACCAACTAATTGAATACAAAGATATGACTAGTAAGAACCCAATAAGTTTAATAGATTATGATAAATGCACTAAGTAGATGGTATTAAGAGAAAAACACTAATTGGATTAGACTAGGTGAAATTCACTAGTTGAATTAGACTTGGATATATACACTAAGAGGGAAGAACTAGGGAAATTAAACTATGAATTTAGATTACCTTAATATGGTGGACTATTTATGGACCTCCAATGTAGAGTGAGGTCTAAGTGATCCTTCTTAGCTCCACCAACCATCTTTGATATGGGGAAAAATACCTTCATGGTGTCACAATATTCATCCATGATGAATATATGGAAGAAAAAACAAAAAAATTACTCCATAGATTCCTCTTTCCAAGGTCAAAACCAAGAAAAGTTTAATCCAAATCTAAATCTATGGGCCTCCTCCTAGGTGTAAGACCTAAAAATTTCTTCACCTAACTCACCTACTTGGTTATTTAACTTAGGTGATCATATATGTGTAATCCCAACAATATCACCTTGAGTTGAGATACTTCTCTTGGTAATCATATATGAGCCTCCTCCTAGGTGTAAGACCCAAAACATAACTTCACTCAACTCACCTAATAGTTCATGTATCTTTGTACAACATACATTCGTAAGCCCTATATAATCACCTCAAGTTGTGATACTCCTCTTAGTTATAATATATTAGCCTCCTCCTAGGTTTAAGAAGTGAAACATACCTTCACCTAACTCACCAATTATGTTAGTTATCTTAGAAAATAATACATGTGTAATCCCCACACAATCACCTTGAGTTGAGTTACTCTTTTAGGAATCCCAAAATGGACCTCTTATTAGGCATAATAAAAAACTCTACCTCAAAGGGTAGCTCCAATGTGTAATCCCCACTCAGTACCTAGTTGTGCACTCCAATTAAATATGACCGGTTTTATAACTATTTCTGCTGAAACAAAGAATTATTCACATTGGATTGGTGGTTTAGTCTATCGTTATGCTATCATAATTGAGATGAATTATAAGAAAAATCTTCTAGTCCTAGTTTTATGACTCTAAAATATATTTTTCACATATTTACCACATAAAATTATACTACATATAGCATTCCTCATATATGAACGTAAACTATGTGACTTGAAATACATGTAATTTTATTCATGTTCTTATATTATATATAGAATTCCTCTTTGAGGTCCAAACTTTATATCCCCAAATATATATTTTTTCTTATGTTATGAGAATAATATATGACATGATATTCTTATTCACATTGATTCAAGACCTTCCACATGGTTCCCATATATATCTAAAGTTTAAATACACTACTAGGTTCCCATATATGGGCCTACTATTTGTGTGAAGGCTCCAACTTGAGATTGATACCTCATATATGATGAGTATGGCACATCCTTATGTTAGAAATAATAAAGAGAATCATAATTCTCTGGTGATGATCTAGTGATTCATCTGGTGATTATAAAAATATTATTTATACCTTATTTTTTTAGTTACCAAAAAAATGATAAATTAAAAAGTGTATCCCAATCATAATTCTTATACCAACTGTTTTTGGGTACCTTTCACCAAGTATTCTACTCTGTATGACTATAAACTACTTAGAAGTTCTCATAAATGTATGAACATAAAAGGAACCACTAAGGTCCTTATCACATTACCTTAAAAGGTATGAAACATCCTATTAAGAGTTATAAATTTTATTAGTTTTGATTCACTTCATAGGGATACGTAGTAATGCCTCTCATGAGCATGATCCAAAATTCACAACACTAACCACCACCTTGGTTGGTGATAAACTACATTGTGATGAACTATGAGTATTTAGACCCTAGTATGACTAATTAATAAGGGAGATATTTTGAACTTTTTATACATATATATGTTCCCATCATTACATGGTTTTGATCAGATTGTTGGCCCTTTGGTAACCAGTCCTGCACAATGATTTTTGGAAGGATTCATGAATACTCATTAAATATATAAGAGAATACAAAAGTAGGTAATACTTACCCTCAAAGGTTGAGATAAATTTTACCTCCCATCCACTAAACTAACACTCATGATAAAGCATCACTATCATGAATCCTTAGTGACCTAATAATTTATGACTAATTGTTTGTAACAACATTCATGTCAAAACATCAAGTATATAGAAACCATAATTTTTTTCATCATATATATATATATCAATGTATTTGAGACCTTAAAACTATAATTTATGACAATTTAATTGAGATTATTCCTGCTATAATGGGTTTTATGTAACATTTTTGATTTTTCCCACTCTAATTATACTTTTTATATGCAGAAATACTAGTTAGTTATAAGGGGGTCATTATAAGTTATATGGGTGTCATGCCACTCAATATAGGCTATTAATTATTATATAAAGAGTTTTATCGGGTTATTCCATATGCATGTAGGCCATAAAAGATTATTATAAATAGAGCAATATGTTCATTGGATTCTATATTATGATTTATAGAGTATATTGATGATATTACTTGATAATTAATCTTAATGGATTATTGGTTTTAAAATATTTAAAGAATCTGAAAAATATCATATTGGAAGGTGTATTTAATAATTTCTATGAGATTAATTAATCCCTTATTGATTTATTAAATGATTATGGTCATCAAAGAGTTTTATTATCATATTTTTTTAAAACTATTATTTTTTTTAGAATTTCATAAATTTATGAAAATTAAATTATCTTTAAATTCACTTGCAGGAGTTTGATTATGACAAATGATTCAGAAACATTTTATTTGGAATTATTACATAGTGTGTGTGTGTGTCTAAAAAATAATTTTTTTGGTTAGAATCATATCAAAACCTCTTAACTATATATATAGTGGATGAGAGACTTAGATATCATGTAATATGGTAATAAATGATTTGGTTGACTAGGGCTAAAATAGTACACATCACTCCTTATTTTCGTTTAGAAGATGGTTTGGGGTTTTATGTGTGAATAAATAATGTCTTTGTTAAAACATAATGGACTTTTATATTGATGATTTGATTATATATGAGTGGGTGATGGGTTGTTGCAGGTAGGTAGATATTATTGAATTTATATGAATTATAATTTATATTTAGCTTTATCTAAATGGATTTTTAGGAAATGGGTATTTTTTGTGGGACTTTAGGGGATGGGGAGTCTCTTGTATAATTGGATAAAATAATTAATTTTTTCATTAGAATTAGAAAAATTGGTTTTTTTATAAATGATTATTTTTGGTGTGATGACATAGTTTGTAATTATAGAAAATGCTGTTTTTAAAAATAAATGAATTTTCATGGAATATTTGATTTTGAATACTTTTGTAAAATCAATATTCACGGATAAAAAACTATTTGTCTTATCATTATTTATTGGAAATGTATTTTTGGCATTTCTCATGCAGGAATATCCATCATTATCATTTGGGAAATCTTTCTAATTTTATATTCACCGTTACCCATACACTTTGGTGGACATGTAGATATTATTCACGATATAGGTAATGGAATGGTTTCTTAGTTTTTCAATCATGAGTCTTAAATCCAAATTATATATACAGAATAATGAGTTAGCTTATTAAGCACAAGTCACATTTATTTATTTATGTCATCATGTGGACTTTGGTTTTTCTCTTATAGTTTGTTTCATAATTGATATTTTGTTTCCATTGTGAATTTAATTATTTTTAATAATATAGTCTTACATACACATTCATTTTTACCATTTAATGACTTTTTTGGGAAAATCAGTCCCCAATATTTTAATTTATCCATTAGCACTAGTTTCTAGCTAATGGAAATCACAAGTGTGTAATTTATGTCATGTGGTACTCTGATTTGGGTCTCAATATTTGGTTCTTGGAGTCATGGTGTTATAAAATGAGTATTAACAATAAAAATATCTCAAAGAACCACTTTACCTATGGATAAATTTAGATGAGTATGTTTTTTGGCTACATATTAGAGAACATCTTCAACCACTTGTGAATAAAAGGCACCACTTCATCAAATATTTATGTATGTTCTTTATATTTCAATAATTTATTTAAATTTATCATGGTTGTATAATTTTTTTAATGGTTTTAGTGTTAATTTACACTTATAATTAAATAATAATCTTCCAATTATGGTACCATAAATAATTTCATGATAGTTTTTTGAGTTTCAATGGATAACTATATAATATTATAAATAACAAGCTTGGAACAAACAATGAAATTGATATTTTTTTGAGCATGTTACGAAGGTTTATAACTTGGAAAATTCTAAATCGTTTTCTATCATATCATAGAGATAAATTTTTTATAACTCTTCCATAATAAAATTTGGTTAAAAATACAAAAATAAGGGATCGTAAATCATCAATATTATATAGATAAAGCTTCATATGAAAATATTATAGAAAATTATTTGAGATATCATTATTTATGTTTCACTAATTATCATTATAGGAAAATGTTTTCTAAATTTCAACATTATGGGTTTATATATATAATGCATACAATGATATAGATCATGTCACTATCCAAAATATGGGATTTTTTTTGATTTTTTAAAATTTTATTAATTATTAAAACAAGACAAGACAATATTATTATATTATAAATTATGATTTTTCATAATTTAATTATTAAATCGGACCCATGATGGATTCATATGGGACAATAGATCTTAAAAAATATGTTTTGGTGGATGAGATATCGATTTAAAATGATTTTGTATCATATTAAAATTTATTATTATGTAAAGAATTTACATAGTTAATATAAAATGGTCATATATCTTTAAATATTAAAACATTATATTTCATAACGAACTACATATTTTAGTAATTATAATGATATTTATAAACATTAATGTAATATTTAATATGAAAATATTTTATAGAATTTAAATGTGATGTGCATAATTATATTTTATTGAATGAATATAAAAGCATATCTAAGTTATAAATTGTTTATAATGAATTTATTTACTAAATTCTCATCTATATTTTTCTCATGTTTAAAATTTTATTCATTAATTCATTTATTTTAAGCCTATTTAATATTAAATAATATAAATTGTTTATCTAATGTCTAAATATTAATTATTTTCTTGTTTTATTTGTTTTGAACTCAATAATAAAATATGTTTTTTGTTTTTTAAAACTGTGAAAAAATGTAAGAAATACATGAGATAATATAGTGAGAGAAAACTAATACCCCTTAAAAATATTAAGTGTAATATTCCTTTTAATGTGAGTATATTTTAACACCTCAATCATCCAATTGTGTAGGTCATACCAATGTTTTTTACCTTGTATTATCTTTTTTATGGAATGATGGGTATGGGTGAACCTAGAAGCATTATGTTCCAATATTCTATTGTAATATTTTCATTACATGTGGTTGGCTTACTCTAATAGGATTATATTTATAAAAAATGGATTTAAGATAATTAATATATAAAATTTAGAAACGTTTTTTCCACTAAATTATCCAAGAGTCGTATATAGTTTCACTTATATGACAAACTATTTATATAGTTAATTTATGTATAAAAAACCAAAGAAAAATCAAATATTTTATGTAAAATATAGATCTTGGAACACTACTAGATATAATGTGAGTGGGATTATTTTTAATACAATTCATTATTAAATACTGGTAAAACATGATACTCATTTGATAAATACATTTTTATAGATAAAATGAAATCATCATTAAAAAAGGAATTGAGATATCTATTATAAAAATAATAAACTTAATGGAATAAAATTCTTGTAATGGTATAAAAATATGAGAATTTTTCTTAAATGAGAAGAAAAATTTTATCTCTTAGAGCAACCACTTTTTAAAAAATCTGCAAGTGAAACTACTCAATAATAAGGTATTTAAGTTTAATAGAATGATAAGAATAAATAATTATATTTATCTAGTATAATGATAGTTTTTATGGATATAAATATATATATGAAAAATAATAACACAGATTCCAATAAATTGATATATTACCCTATGATAAACAATCATAAGTAAGAAAGTCATTAGTGGTATTAGGTTTTAAGGGAAATTATTTAGATTCTACGTGATTGATGGATCTTTAGTCACTATATTTTCCCAAATTAATGGGTATGTAAATATTTCAAAGATTTTATTATCCCAAAGTAAAATATTTGGATATAAATTTAATTCTATAATCATTTATTTTTTTATTCTTTATTGTGAACTATAACATGAATGATTTTAAACAACATACATGATATTTTCAATATATTGATAATAATTTATTTGAATATTTTAGTTCAAAGATCAAGTGTTATGATGATAGTAGGATAAGATAAAAATAAAATACAAATGAAAAATGAATTTATCGGAGGTTCCAATAGTAATTTTATGTCATTGAATGCTAAGGGAAGTTTCAATAAGAAAAGAACTAAACATTAGAGTTAAAATTTATTGAAATATCTTAAGGGGTGTAATAAGTATCACATAGATTCAATATATTATTTTTATGTTTTAAAATTTAATTCTTCAAAATATAATGGTGTTTGAAACTAATTATACATTATGATTTTTAAAATATGTGTAAGAGTTAAAACTTACGGAATGGTTAATGGAAGAATTTAAGATTTTATGCCTATGAAGAAAGAAAGGATTGTTATTTTAGGATAATAGACACTGATTATACTTATTTGTTATGCTAAAACAAACAAATAAATTTTAGATAGAAAACATTATTCATTTTTTTCCATTTTATAATATATTATGGTAAAATAGTTGAGGATTAAATTATATTCAATGATATTGAATTAAAATACATTATCCAATTCATAAAAAACTGAAATATTTCATGTTTTAATCTTATTTTCATGTTTTTTATTTAACTAATGATTACATATGAGGTAACTGAATCATATGTGATATGTTTTATTTTTTTTTTGTTTTCAAATAAAAAAAATAATTTGAGATATAATTTTTAGGGAAAAATGTTTTTGTATCTTAGAAATAATATTTCAAATAAATGCATTCTTAAGGTATTACTGGGAGTTAATATTGAGTTGAAAGAAGATTTATATTTCCTAGACACCAATTTAACCCAAATAGGATGACTGTAAATAAAATATATAAATTACTTTAGGAAGTATTTATAATATAGTAATTATTAATGTAATTTAATGAAAAGTTTTATATTATTACTTATTTTAATTCCCCAACCCAGGTTTTATGGATTAATTCGGTGCACCATTGACCTCAAACACACCTCACTCTACACTAGAGACTTTGACTACTAGTGAGGGCCTATTTATACCATTCTTAATAATATTCCATTGATATAATCACAATCAATCAAAATAATAATAATAAAAACATCATACATATCACAATATCATAGTAACTATATAGGATTGCAATTATTAGATAACTATTAAATAAAAATCATACTATAAAAAATGTTACCATTCATCCACACACATAACTTAAAATATAGGGATCACTATCCAATAAAATAATATATAGAATATAAAAAAAATAAAAAAACCCATGGGTTTCAAATATAAAAAATTTGAGCCTCCCCTCAACACTTTCTCCCAAAAACCTATCAATATATTCTAGCATGAAAACTTATATAACATGTTCATAAACCTATATCTTGAATAAAATATTTTAACATCTATTGAAGTGAACATAAAATGTGTGAGAATAAATTTCACTAATTCACCATATAAAAGAACCCTAATATATTTTATATTATACTAGGTGTACGTATAATAAAGTAAATACTATAGTAAATGCTCAGCATGATATAAATTTATTTAGTTCATCACATGATAACCATTCTACTAAAACACCCATCCTAAAATATTCTATCCAATTATAATAAATTATACGGAATATAAAAAAGTAAAACCCCAATAGTTTCCTAGACTCTAGAAGATCTGACCATGAAGTGGAAACCGTCAAAGCAGTGGACCATGAAACCTTCATGATAAGAAATTGTTCACTTTAGGGGTGGATAACAAAACATGACACTTGAGTTTAGAAAATTCAAAAATGGATTATAAAACAACCATCAGAAGTGACTATGATCTTGAGGGATGGATCAAAACACAGCTAAGTTGGGGAAATAAAATCCAATGGAATATCATGGCATATCACAGATGAATAAGTTATAACCAAGGGGTAGATCCTGACACACTAAACTTGAGGACATTACACATAGATAGTAGATCATGAAATACCATTGGGGGAGAAGTTAAAACTAATGGGTAGATTTTGACACACCATATTTGGGGAAAGAATTTTCACATTATAGACCACAAAATATCACTAAAGGAGAAGGTATAACTAATGGGTAAATCATGGAACACTATACATAGGGAAAAGAAATCTAGATGGTATATCATGACATGTTTCTAGATAAGAAATTATAACCAAGGGGTGGATCATAACACGCCATACTCAAGGAAAGGATATCCTGACTGAAAATCATGATATTATATTATCTCTAGAATTTAACCTACATAATAGGATTGATGTTACCAAACTAGTATGCCACATCACCATATGCAGGATAACAAAAAACCCACAAAAGGTATACTCAACCCAAGGTCTTGATCTATGTTCACATCTTGCACATCCAGTTCATTCTATATCCCAACTCACAAACTTGGAATCTATTTACATCAAACAAATCCGAGTTGTCCAATAATACTACCCATCACTCAAAAAGTCTTAAAATTGAAATTTGATATACCATGCCCTTAATCATAATCCGTGAAAAGATGATTTGATCAAAATTATAATCTCACTCAGGGGAAACCATGCCACTTAGTCCCCCAATACTATCACGACCCGTCCCCCAGGGCCCGGTCCCTGAATAACCCCAAGCCCGACTTCCATAGGCCAGGGGATAACGACTAGCACCAAGGAGTATTACCTAAATCCGGGAAGGTATTTCCATTATAACCTGCAATCACACGTAACCAAGAACACATCAAGATACAAAACACCAAGTAAAACTGTATAAAAAAAGAGTGCTAAATGTAAAAGGGACTAGAATACAATCCCAATAGTAAAGTAAAAGAGACTAAAAGTACAAGGACAACTGAAGAAAAAGGAAAATAACTGCTGGTTCATCCTCCGAGGTTCCTACCTAAAGGGTAGGTATAGTTCACCTCCATAACACTCCTTGTACGTCCGCACCCTCCATGTACCGACTTATCGTAAGGTCCACCTCCAAGTACCGTCTAGTCCTTGTACTCTCAGCCTCAGTCAGTGCTGTTCATCATCTGTATCCAACACAACATGGTGTGGGCATAGCCAATGTAGGGGTGAGTATAACGATGCACAGAAGGGACCCCATGACCCTCAAGGTCTCGTAATATCCTCCAAGTATAAACCACAAATAATAAAATCAATATATAACCATACTTAGGTATATGCCCAAACATATATCTAAGTTATCAAGTGATCCATCTCAATAATGATGAAAACACAGAAAAAATGACTCAGCTCAAACCAGAATTTTATTCTAGGTGTAGTATCAAGAAATATCCCCAGTCACATTGTTGAAACCTCGTCTACCGGAGAACTCCTCCTCTATCGAGTACGGTGGGTCTGCCGCGACACCAATATCACTTCCCACTAACCTCAGACTACTGAGGTACTCCTCCTGTCATGTACTATGGATCTACCGCGTCACCAAGCACGCTCTCCACTACGGGTCTTCTGTTTCATCAAGGGCGCTCCCCCTCGTAGCCTGCAGAGGTACTCCTCCTGTTGAGTACCATGGGTCTGTCGTGACACCAAGGAGCTCCCCACTGTGGGTCTGCCGTGACACCATGGCACTCCCCACAGGGCTAGTAGAGTCAATTCGATTCAAAACAGTCAGTAGTCATCAAGTCTCAGCCAGCTACTAGGCCTCCACACTACGCTCGCTCGTCTCTGAGAGGATCCGCTCCACGAGCTAATTTTTGATACTAAAACTATCACGAAGTCCCATAAAGAAGTATCTCAAAGGTCCTCCACATCATAGGGGTCTCAACGCAACAGACGGTGCGTCAAATGGATGCCTGGTCTGTGATTTATTAGCCTTTTAGTCCTGGGACCTGGTTGGATTCGTGCTCGATCTAACCTGATCATTTCCTATCTCAAACCAAAAACTTCAATGCAGTATACTCAAAGGTACCGTCTTGCTCCAAGATTTCCATCGCCACTGGAGGTTCGTCAAATGGACATCTGGTGTCAAAAGATATGGCCAAAAGAAAGAAAAGGGGTGTAGTAGGCCCGAGTCTGGTCCGACCAGGTCAGACCTACCCGGCCCGATCTGGCATGGGTGGACCCGGTTCGGGTCGACCCGACCCAACCTTCTGGGTTAGGCCCAGCCCGTGATGCGGCCTGGTCTGCTGGGAGTTCTATCTGGCCGTGGAGCCCATGGGTACTGTGGGGCGGCTTGGCTGTGGGGGTACTGCAAGGGCACGGGGCCGGCTTTGCTGGGGCACCGTGAGGGTCACGGGCCGGCTCTACTAGGGCGCTGCGAGGGGTACGAGCCAGTTCGGCCCAGGCACTATGAGTGGCACGTGCAATTTTGGGAGGTTGGCAGGTGACGTTATCCGGGGGGGGGGGGGCTCGGCCGGCGGACAGCGCAACCGGGGTAGTGCGGCCGGAGGGCGGTGCTTCCAGGGAGGCGCGACTAGCGGTTGGCATAACAGGCAAGTGGCTTGGCTGGCAGGTGGTGCTGCCAGTGGGTGGGGCAGCCGGGGTGGTGCAGCCAGCAGGCGTGGGGCCAGTACGGCTGGGAGGATGGAGCGTTGAGGGGGCAGCAAGGGTCACGGTGGCCACGGGTGGTGGTGTCATTGCCTTTATCGCCTTAATTCATTCCTAAGAACACCACAAAGAAGAACAGTGGAGGGGGGTCGGGCTATGTTAGTTTGTCTCGCACCCTCTGTATTTAGAGTGCGTGCATACGGTTCACAAGAATGAAGCATAGAACATCAACCATGATCTTTCGTAATTTAATCATTCCCAATCCCACACAATAGAAGAAGGGAGAACCTTGAAAGTGATAAACAAAAAGCATTAAACCCCTACCTCATTTTGATACATTGACAAAGTCGTGGGGAGGAAGAAGAATCATTGGGAAAAAGAAGGATGTCAGTGTCATCGGCATTTTCCTCGATCGTCAGTTTGTGTGTTGGTTCGTCGTAGTCAAAGACGCACTACATCATAGGAAGTCTTGAGGAAGAAGGTCGAAGTCAGGGTTGGAGTTCTTCATTGGCGTTCTTCATTGGAATAATGCATTCCTCATTTAGATAAATAGTTCTTCATTGGAGAGATTTTCTACCAAGGCTCCTGTTTCGGTGCGGATGTGCGTCGGGTTTCTGTTCCGACGCTGTTCCGCCAGGGCGCGTTCGCGCGTTCACCCGTCGACCCGAGGGGATGGGCGCGTGGCTCGTGGCCCCGCAGTCCTGCTTTCCAAAGGCGGGCGGCATCCGTCCCTTGTTCAGGGGCTTCTGCTCCTTGATCGAAACCGGGATGATGGGATGTCGGCTCCTCCTTCTGTGGACGTCTCCTCGGAACTCGTCGCCTAATCCGGGTCTCCCTCATAGATTTAATACATGCTCGTGAATCTCGTTCCCGGCGCCATGTCTCCATGGACACCGGTTAATTACGCTGCTTCCGCCCGGACGCTCCAAGGAGTCTGGTCGGGGCAGCAACCTGCGGTGAGGAGACCGGGTAGCTCTGGGTGTTGGGGGCGTGTCTTAACACTGCGACTCTGCATGTCTGCCTTCCGTCCCTAATAGGGCTTCTCGAAGGCGTGATGGCCTGAGGCATCCCGCGCTGGGTGCGGGGAACTGTGTTACCTGAGGTTTTCCTCAGCTTCCCATGTTTAACACGGGGTATGCCGCGAGTTTAACGTCCAGCGGGGACGGCATCGGACTGATCAACACGAGAAGTGGATCAGATGACAGAACCCCTTGCAGGGAACCTCCGACGCTGGGTCCAGCACATGGGCAGATTCCCGAGTGAAGTGGAGTGGAATGAAATGGCATGACCCCACCGGGATGTGGCGGCCCGGGTAAGGATCAGGGTGGATGATGGAGTGAAGAGCTTGGACCACGTAGAGGCTTCCTACGTACCGCGCGTTAGCGCAGATCAAAGTCAACATAGTTCGGATATACAGTTTAACGTCATGCTGGACGTCGGCAAGCCGACTCACGAAGAGGTCGAGGCCGCCGGGCGGAGGATTGAACCGAACCACCTCGCACAGAGGGGGATGGAACGGCCGGGTGGATCACAGTTTCACGTCATGCTGGACGCTGAATGGAGAAAAAGGCAGTGGGGAAGTACAATGGAGATACACATGTGCAGTCTCCCACAATGGCGGATTCATAGGTGAATCGACGCAAGTGTGAACCCGGGAGGGGTCCACTGATGGAAGAACCGACGTAAATACGACCGGGACGACCAGGTGGTGGGCTTGAACCTCGGAGAGGCTTCCTACGTACCCTGTTTAGGAGACAGGGATCAAAGTCCACGTAGTTCGTTCTGTTTGTAACATTCTACCCCCGTGGGCGAAGGCCACTCCAATCCCGACATCCCTGCAGGGACGAGCGGGTGGGGGCCACATCCAAACCGGGAGGGGGACCCTGCGTGCGAGGCACGGGATCGGGTGAAGCGGACGGTTTAACGTCTTGCCGGACGAAGTACAGTTTAACGTCGTGTGTTGAGGACGAAGCGGACGGTTTAACGTCTTGCCGGACGAAGTACAGTTTAACGTCGTGTGTTGAGGACGAAGTGGACGGTTTAATGTCTTGCCGGACGAAGTACAGTTTAACGTCGTGTGTTGAGGACAAAGTGCAGTTTAGCGTCATGTGGGACGAATGCTGAACAGTTTAACGTCTTGTAGCTCGGACGATGGAGGCTAGGCAGTTTAGCGTCGTGCAGCTTGGACGTGGTACAGTTTAACGTCATGTTGGACGAAACACTTGGCAGTTTAACGTCTTGCAGCGCGGACGATGGGGGCTAGGCAGTTTAACGTCGTGCAGCTTGGACGTATGCAGTTTAACGTCGTGCAGGACGTAGAAGCCGCCGATGGGTCCGTGTCACTTCGCGCGAGCCTGGAGGGACGCACGGGAAGACAACGCACGGTGCGGGCACCCGGGATGAAGATCATCGAGCGCCACGCAGGCGAGTACCCTCAGGGGGTCAAAGGGGGCGACCCTGGCGGTTTGCGCGCAAAAGAGGAGCTTTGCGCGCAATATCGCGGGTCGGCGCGCAAATGGGTGGGCTGGCGCACAATTGGGCCAGCGCTTTGCGCGCGGATGATTGAGATTGCGCGCACCGGGCTTCGGATAGCACGCGGGGGCAACGACTCATTCTTTACTAAACGAACACTTTGAGAAAAAGGGGGGGGGGGGTGCGCGCAATCGGGCCGGATTGCGCGCACCCCGGGGGCAATTTCGCGCAAGAGGCTTCTTTTGCGCACAAAGTCCTTTGGGTTAAGAGTTGTTTCAAAGGAAAGGAGCCAAGGGGATTGCGCGCGAAGGTGAACCCCGAGGCTTTCTTGCGCGAAAGAAAGGAGGTTAACTGAAAATCGGCATTGCGCGTGGAAGGGGTTGGATTGCGCGCACGAGAGACCGTTCGACTTCTGGCAACCTTCAAAACGTCGGGGGTCGCCTTATATTTATAGGCAACCCCGGACGCGGAATCCAGTTCGCGGGCGCGGAATTCTCTTCGCGGGCGCGGAATAGGCCCCGGCGCGCAAGGGAGTCGCGCGGGCCACGGGCGCGCAAAATTGCGCGCCGGCCCAGCGCATTGCGCGCATCCCGGGAGGTTTGCGCGCGGCACTACAACTTTGCGCGCGGGCCTCCAAAATTCCGCGCAAGGCTTCCGGGCCCTCCGAAACGGGCTTCCGACTCCAAATATGACCTCGCTTCCTGCATCCGGAGCTTCGTTTGGGAACAAAGAACTTTTCCGGCGTCTACAAAAGCCCCCCCTCGGAATCTGATCGGCGAGAGGTCGCAACGATCGGGTTCCGAGGGAGACGCCGGAATGCTGAAGTCCTGGGTGGCGCGGGACTGTGGCGCGCAAAAAAGGGTGTCGGGCGCGAAATTCGCTGTCGCGGTTGCGCAAAGCGCTTTCCGCGTAGCGCGGACACCCGGCCTCGCCTATAAATAGGGGCCCTGGGTCCCCCCGTACCGTACACTGGCCTTCCGCGCGATAAACATCTAATCTCTCTTGCGCGAAATTGACTTTTCCGGTGCGGAATTCGCCCGCTCGTCGCGCAAACCTTCCGGATTTCGGCCTGTTTTTGCGCGAACACCCGGGGTTTTACGCGACGGACTTCCCGATTGCGCGCCGTCCACTAGGATTGCGCGCCAACTCTCAAAATTCTCTACCAGCCTCTTCCGATTCCGCACGCCTCATCCCTTAACCCACACGACTCCCGGATCTTCTGAGATGGCCGCGAACCGAGGGAATGAGGGGGATGCCGCCACTCGTAGAGCTGAGATGGAGACGAACGAGGAGGTCTACAGAGCCAAGGAGATTGTTTCCAACAATCAATCCTTGTTCGACATGCTGACGCCGGCCCAAAAGACATATCCGCTGTCGGACAACCTGCCGCTCTGGAACTTTGGCATCCTAGATGAGGTTCCGGTGCTAGGGTTCGAGGTTGATGCGCCACGGACCTGGGTGACTCAGGAGGACGAGCTTCCCCGCTATAACATCACCAACAATGGGCATCCTACCAGGGAGACCAGGCACTTAGATGTCTATGTCCTGAACCCGAGGACACGAACCATCGTCGGGAGTGAGCCTACTGTGGAGAACTCTCCAGCCCTCTACTCGAGCACATATCGCCAGAGTGTCACCGACGACACCAAGGGCTGGCTGAAGGACTGGGACTTGCGGGCTGGGGGCAATTTCACCAGTGAGTGGGCCTGGGCGTTCTGGGTACGCCACACTTGCGATCACTTCGCAGAGGAGCTGTGGTACATCGGCCTGTTTGAGGCGGTGTGGACGTCGCAGTTCCACTTCTACCAGCAGTCCGAGCTCGGGCCGGAACTGTTCACCTGCTGGTCCCCGGATACCAACACCTTCCATCTTCACCATGGGGAGGTCGGCATCGGTCTCTGGGACATCCACTGCATCGGAGGCATCCCGCTGGAGGGTTACCAGTACGATGAGTTCCTACCTCCGAAGAACACCTGGGAAGACAGGTCACAGACTCCCATTCTGACATGGCATCTACTTGACCTGGCTACGCAGCGGCTCGGGATCAAGGACTTCCAGAAGGACATAGCCTACAAGGAGTGGTTCAGCCAGTTCTTGGAGCATGACCCAGCGGTCAAGATGCCAGGCAGGGGGAAGCGGTGCCCGACCGCGGCTCAGAGGAGCCGGAACGGGTCGTACTGGCGGGTCCTGGAGACGGGCGACTACCGCTCATGGGGTACCGCGTCATCGAGGCCCGGGACCCAAATGTCCGGTACGCGGCGTTCCTAGCCGCCTTTCTGAGTGGGTGGCTCCTGCCAGTGCGGGACGCGAGAATGGGCGTCCGCCCGGCGACACTGGCGATGGCGGGCGCTATGGCCTCCAACAAAAGATACAACCTCGGGGTCCCAGTACTGGCGAAGCTGTATGCCATCCTGGGACGCATCTCGCGAGGGGGGTCGCCACGAAGGATCTGTGGGCCCTTCCAATTCTTCCACGGCTGGGTGGCTGCTCACCTTGGTGGGTACACGTTTCCGAACGCCATCATTCCTCCAGGCAACGGCCTGCGACCCTCCCTGCTGAACATTGCGGGGGTCGCTCCGATGACCCTAAATGAGGAGGGCATGAGGATTCGGATTGGCAATCATGCCAATTTCAACTTCAGCCCGGTCCCCACTCCCGTTGGCCAGATGATCGACAACGGGCAGGGTCCGCTGGAGCAGCACGAGTACTTCCTGAACATGCGGGGCGGGGTGCTCGTGGCTCGGATCGACGGGAAGGTGATCTGCGAGCCCTACGTGCCAACCCGGTTTGCCAGGCAGTTCGGGTGCCTTCAACGGATGCCGAAGAGGGTATTCACTGCTGTCTAGGAGGAGACGAACCCTGGCGTCCTTCGCCAGATGTGGCTGATGTTCGCCGCTTTCGGCTTTGGCGACGTCATCACTCTCCCTCCTACCGGGGTTGACGCAGGCTTGGCAACCGAGTACGCCGAACACTGGGCCATCGCATACCCCGAGGGGCTTCTACGGAAGCCAGTTCGGCGGCTCGAGGTCACCCGTGCGGAGACCGGGCGTCAAGGAAGGAGGTGAGGCGCCGCCACACGGGGGAGAACGGAGACGCGCCAAGCAGCAGAGCCGGCGCGGGCAGGGACTTCGGCGGCGGGCACATCGCAAGCTGCCGCCACGACTTCAGCACCCGGAGAGGGGGCACATGCGGCGGTCGGGGAGCGGCCCGGGAAGCAGGTAAGGCGTCTGCTCGAACCCTCCCACGATGCAGTCTTCTCGGCGCTGTGGTCGGCCTGGATGACCCTGCGGCAGTCACTGAGGACCGAAGCCATCTGGCGAAAGATACTCAGGGAAGGAATCCATCTGCCAGAGGTCGGGCGCCTCCAGATCGCCGACAGGGTGAACTTCAACCGGCAGTATGCGTATCTGACGGCCATGGACGAGTACGCGCGCCAACGTGGTCAGCGTGCGGAGCCATCCCTTCTGGTGAAGGTGATGTTCGGTCTAGAGCCCGCTCCAGAACAGATGCCGCCGGAGGAAGATGACAGTAGCAACGACTCCGAGGAAGAGGAGGAGACGGGGGAGGATGAAGGCTCCGAGGGAAGGTCCCATCGGGGGAGCCCGCGGGAGAGCGGCGAGGTGGCCGGCTCTGACAATGTTGATGTCACTGAGCTCCTCGAGGTCCGCTTCTATCCCTACTCAACCTGCTTCATCCATTCTCTTATGCAGCTTCTAACCCATTTCTCCACCTTTCTCAGGAGCGCACGGATGTTGGTCAGGCGTCCTCAGCGGGAGTAGGAGAGGCGCCAGCAGGACTAGGCGGGGGCCAGACACCCATCATTGAATTGACAAGCACGGAAGGGTCCCCTGCTGCAATTGTTCCTGCGGCGGCCGGGACAGCGGAAGATGACACTCTGAACTCCCGTAAGTCTCCTTACTTTACTGCTGGTGCTTTCCGTTGACGATCCGTGACTAACTACGGCATGCCCTGCGCAGTGATCTCAGTACTGGAGGCTCTTCGGGCTACCGAACCCGGGCCATCCACGAGCGGACCAGTGGCAGACATGCCGCCTGCTCCGGAACAGACTTTTCACACCGAGCCGGCCCCACCAACTGCTGATCAGGGGGATGCGGACGCCGGCGGTGCTGACATCGGAGAGAGGCCGGGGGCTGACGAAGGTGTCAACGCCGCTGGGGCGAGAGAAGAAGGTCGCCCAGATGTTGGGGAACCTATCCCCCATGAGGACATCTCAGGAGAGGACCCTGCAGCAGACCTGCTGGCTGCCTTCCCTGCCTACCGGCCTGCTGACCCCGAGGAGATGGACGACTCGGACGCGGAGGCGGTCGAGGAGAGCCGGATAGCGCGACGCAGGGGGTGGAAGTGCATCCAGCGCTTCCTCAAGCGAGACCCATTGGAGTGGCTGGGGCGCATGGGATCACTTCAAACCTGGCTGCACTTCCTGTGTGCCGGGGGAGCTGATGCTCAACGCCTCCATCTGACGGTCCGTGATTTCATGGCCGAAAAGATGCGCGAGAGCCGCCGGAGTGCCGACGTCGCACAATGTCGGGACATGTCGGAGAACACGCGGGCGCTCCTCGCGGCGGAGCAGGAAGTCCGGTGTCTCGAAGGGCAGGCGGTAGAGAAGGAGGCCTTCGTCGCAACGTGCACCGAGTTTGTGGAGCAACTAGCAGCCCAACTGGTTGACGCCCAGGTACAGCTGACGGAGGCGGGCCAACAGATGGTCACAATTCAAGTCGAGCGGGAGCGTGCACAGGCCAGAATCGACGAACTGCGTGCTGCTACCGCCGATGAGGAGAGGGCACGCAGAGAGCGAGAAGCAGCTCTGGAGGCCGCCAGCCAAAGGGTAGCGACGTTAGAAAGACTTATTCAGCACGCTAATCCCTAGGGGCTTTGTTTTGCCATTCCCAAAACATTTGCTTCCGCTACTCAATATTTCGATCCATTTTTATGAATCACCATATTTATCTGCATCTTTTGGCTTAACATGCTCGACCACAATTCATTGTCTCGCGGGAGCGTTAACCAAGCTTCAGGCATCCGTAATTGGGCCTGGATTTCTAAAGAAAAGAGGGAGGTCATTCCTAGGAAAGGAGACCTCAAGCCTAATCAATGTATCATCCCCCCAACTTGTTACGACACACGAGCGGGACAACTCTAGGGGCGTTGAGATTTTGCCCGAACATAGGGAAATGAGAAAGGTTGAATCGCGTGTCCCGAATTCAGAAATCCACAACGGTCGGACTTCCAGGAAATGCCCAAGACGGCAAGCGAGCAATGGATCAATCAACCATACTACCGCGATAGACGGACCGAAGGTCATCATTCATATTGCAGGAGGCGGATCACATGTCATCATCAATGCCGCATTGGGGGTTCCTTCAGGCACAAGGGTGGAAATCCAGATCAACAGGGCATGCGAAGCATGGGGCGAAGTGACGATTTGTTCGGACAGAATCTAACGCTCTCAAAATTGCGCCACCGTGGGGAAAGAGTATTAGGCGGATGCACTAATCTGGCCATGAATCACCCCAATTCTCAGACAGAACCTATTTGACGAGGAAACTGTCGCTTCCCATCATTGCAACGGGGCATCCCAAGCTGAATCAGGGAGAATATCACAACTGCACCACTCTACCAGAAGCCAGGCTAGACGGCCGGCGACGAGGAGGGGCGGGACTTAGCGATCCCTGAGGCTGGGCCCGAGTCGAGATGCCCGGGCGTTCCTACGTACTCCATCAGGCTGGAGATCAAGCCACACGTAGTTCTGAAAGTGCATTTTAACGTCATGCAGGACGTAGGACCCCGATTAGGGGAGATCTTAGTTTAAGGTCTTAGAGCTTGGACCATAGGGGTAGATCTTAGTTTAAAGTCTTAGAGCTCCGACCATAGGGGTAGATCTTAGTTTAAGGTCTTAGAGCTCGGACCATAGTGGTAGATCTTAGTTTAAGGTCTTAGAGCTCGGACCATAAGAACCTCAAAATACGCCACATCGTGGTCCTATCCCCTGGATATGCGAAGATGCACTGAGGGATAGTGTCAAGAGTGTCGAGATTTTGCCTGGTCAGAATGGGGGGTGGAAAACGTAATGTGAATCATGCGGCCATTCACTCAAGGACTGGGGGCACCGGCGTAACGATATGGGAGTACTGCCGACCGTGGCGGAAAAGCAGCATCAATATCGCACTGACCGTTGATGGAATGAGGAAGCAAACGAGCATCAACCGCTCAAGCGCAGGATTCATATCGATTTGCTGCCTGAGGCCCTTGGGGGCACCAGCCCGAGTCGGTGGGAGAGAACTGAGGCATTGTGTCCAGACCGCTCACGGGGGCTCCACCCAGGGCGTTGGCGATGGGTCCGAATGAAAGGGAGCACGAAGCCTGAAAAGTGGAAGGAACCTGACCAAGCTGAACCTGACCCTCCTGGCAATAAACCAGAGTACTCTTGACACCGGTGGACCACTGCAAGGGGTCGAGGGACACGCCTTGAGGGTGACCCGAAGGCGGCGGATTCCCAAGAGAAGGGGGAATCTTTAAGAGGTGGGGGGCTGGACCCGAAGTTTCAAACATCCGGGCGTTCCTACGTATCCCATGAGGATGGGAATCAAGCCACACGTAGTTCTTGAAGCGCGACGCAACACAATCGGGCACCAGCGCGGGGAAGGGTGCGGGTCTGACCCTCGCACACAGAAGAAGCGGTATTTTATATTTCTTGTTTGTCCTTAAAGGTGGATGGTTTTTCTTTGCGCAGCGACATGCCTGTGATTAAGAAATCCCTAGCGTCGCTGCAATAATCAAGCCATGAAAGGCATTGATAAATGGCGTGGTTATTAACCAGCGCCCAACGTGAGTGTTCTCTGAAGAGAACATCACAATGCAGTGTCGTTTCTCGTCGGGCGGCCAAGACGATCACAGTTTACGGTCGTGTGGTAGGACCATGGAGTAATACGCTTATCGCGATATGGCGGACCCAGCGGAGGTGGGAACATACCCAGCCCTGCGGTCACGCACGATTCCAGGATAAGGATCCTGGGATAGGGGCCTGCGTATGTCCATCACCCGAGAGGCAGAGATGCTAGCCTCCAGCTATACTGGGCCCAGAACGCGATTGTTCGGGCGACTCCTTCCTCCTTATGGGGATGAGGGTCCAGCTACACATGGCCCTTAGGGAGGACATCAATATATATCCTTGGTGCTCAGATCGTGGGAGCCTCGAAAGACACCATTACCCTGGTTGGCCTGTCTAACGTGTAAAGGTGTACTGGAGGTCAGTATGAAGAGAGTGTCGAGATTCCACTACAATGCACAAAGGCGGAGTGTGATGAGGACTGCGCAACCAATGTTCAGAGCCTGAAAGAGCCGACATGGCGATCAAGGATGTCGCTGACAATATTCTCAACACAACATTCGATCGCGTCAGCCTAGAATGGGGCAAGCAAACGAGCATCAACCGCTCAAGCGCAGGATTCATATCAATTTGCGGCCCAGGACCCGCCGGTAAATCGACCCGGAGCGGTAGGAGAGCACTGAGGCATCGTACCCAAACCGCTAACGAGGATCCCTTTGAGTGAAGGCTCAAACAAGAGGAAGCGCGAGGCCCGACAAGCAACACATGACTTGTCAGGATTGAATCCGACACTACGGGTCATAGACCGAAGTACTCAAAACATGTTAACAGATCACCGGAAAGGGTCAGAGGACTCACCCTGAGAGCAACCAAAAGACGGCAGATCCCCGTGATCAACCAAGAGACGGGGCTGGACCTGAAACACAAGCGTCCAGGCGGTCCTACGTATCCCATAAGGATGGGAATCAAGCCGCACATAGTTCTTGAAGTGCAGTTTAACGTCATGCAGGACGAAAAGAGAAAGGGGGGAGCAGAAGGCATCCCCAAATGTGGGGGGCGTACAGCGTGGCGAGCAAACCGACGTGAATGAGGGCATAGCCCCGCGTTCACACGATACGCCGCATACCCAGAGACAACCGGGCCAAGGGCCCGAGATGGGATGGAAATTCCCGAAGGAGGGGGCTGGGCCTGAAACATGAATGTTCAGGCGGTCCTACGTATCCCATAAGGATGGGAATCAAGCCGCATGTAGTTCTTGAGGTGCAGTTTAGCGTCATGCGGGACGAATGCTGAACAGTTTAACGTCTTGTAGCTCGGACGTGGTGCAGTTTAGCGTCATGCAAGATGAAAATGCTTGGCAGTTTAACGTCTTGCAGCGCGGACATGGTACAGTTTAACGTCATGTTGGACGAAACACTTGGCAGTTTAACGTCTTGCAGCGCGGACGATATGCTAGGCAGTTTAACGTCGTGCAGCTTGGACGTCGTACAGTTTAACGTCATGTTGGATGAATGATGAACAATTTAACGTCTTGTAGCTTGGACGATATGCTAGGCAGTTTAACATCGTGCAGCTTGGACGTCGTACAGTTTAACGTCATGTTGGACGAATGCTGAACAGTTTAACGTCTTGTAGCTTGGACGAATTGCACTCAGGCAAAGTACTGCTTGAGGAACCAAGCGTTGGTGGGAGGAGTGACACGCTCACCATCCATAGTTGCTAGGGAGTACGCGCCATTGGGATAGACCCTGTGGACAACAAAAGGTCCCTCCCACTTGGGCTCCAACTTGGGCGGCTTCCTGCCGGGGATCATCGGTGCTCTCAGGGCTAATACCAGGTCACCCTGCAGGAAGGAGTGGAGGCGAACCTTCTTATTGAAAGCTCGAGCCATTCTGCTCTGATGCCTCTCCAAGTTGTGCAAAGCGTGCAGTCTATTCTCATCCAGTGCTTCCAACTCGACTAGACGGGCTTCAGCAGCTCTGTCCGGCGCTTGCTGGTCGTAGACCGCAGTGCGCAAGGATGGTAACTGGATCTCGATGGGCAGGACGGCTTCAGCTCCATACACCAGGGAATAAGGGGTCATCTGGGTGGAATTGCGAGTCATTGTCCGATAAGCCCAGAGGGCGTTGGGGATCTTGTCTGGCCAACTCTTCTTGTTCTGACCAACCATCTTTTGCAGAATGTTAGAGAGGGTCTTGTTAAACGCCTCAATCTGTCCATTCGCCTGCACATGATAGCGAGATGTATGGTTCGAGCGAATGTTATACTTGGCGTACAACTTCTTCAACTCAGCTGCTCGGAAATTGGATCCGTTATCCGTGAGGATAGCGTGAGGCACCCCAAATCGATGAATGATGTTGGAGGTCACGAAGTCAGCGATCGAACAGGATTTGACCTCTCTAAGAGGAATCGCCTCTGCCCATTTGGAGAAGAAGTCCGTGGCGGTCAGAATGAACCGGCACTGGCGAGCCGTCGCCGGCGGGTAAGGTCCCACAACGTCAATCCCCCAGACTGCAAAGGGCGAAGAATACCTGGTGGTATGGAGAGGCTCCGGCGGCCGATGCACAAAGCTCGCATGAACCTGGCACGCATGGAACCTCCTGGCATACTCGATGCAGTCATGGATCATGGAGGGCCAGAAGTATCCCAACCTCCGAATCTGGTGGGACAGCTTCGGCCCAGTCTGATGGGCACCGCATGAACCAGCATGAACCTCTTGCATGACTCGTGGGATCTCAACCTCCTGAAGGCAACGGAGGAGAACACCATCAAATCCGCGCCTATAGAGGATCTTCTCCAGGCCGGGACTGCTCTGGAGGACAAACTGCGATGCGCGGCGTCGAACTCGCTCGCGCTCGGCCCGATCTGACGGGAGAATGCCATGTTGGAGGTACTCAACCAAAGGCGCCCTCCAATCAGGGGCTGGTTCGACTGCCATATCTGGGGTACTCGGGGCTCCGGGCATAGGGGCAACCGTGGTGAGATTACTTACTGACGAGCCGCGATCTCCCTCCGGGATAACGGGAGCGATGAGCCTGCAGTGCATCACGCGGACGATCAGGTTATCCTGTTCAGGCTCTTCAAGTGATGCAGCAAGGCTGGCCAAAACATCTGCTTGACCGTTCTGCGACCGGGGAATATGGACAATTTCTGGCCGAGAAGGGAACTGGGCCATCAGAAGGAGGGTGCACTCCAGCAATGGCACAAGTTCCGGCTTCCTGAAAACATAGTCGCCATTGATCTGCTTAACGACCAACTCTGAGTCCCCTTTCACACACAGATGGGGCACGTCGATCTCGAGATCCAACTCGAGGCCAGTGATGAGGGCATGGTATTCCGCCTCATTGTTGGTACAGCCCTCTGACAACAGGAAAGAGTATGGCAGCACGGCTTGCTCCGGGGTAATGAAGACGATACCCAAGCCCACTCTATTGAGCTTAGGATTATCGAGCCTTCTACCGGTGGGGCTCCGGGAGGCACCGTCAAAGTGCATCTGCCAGCATGGATCGGCTCGATCGACCGAGAAAATGGCCTCATCAGGAAAGCCTAGATCCAGCGGCTGATCCGCGGAGGTCGGGTGAGCAGCCAGAAAGTCTGCCAATGCTTGCCCTTTGATGGCCTTCTGAGGCACATACCTGATGTCGAACTGCTGGAGAATCACAGCCCACCACGCTAGACGGCCAGTTAACATAGGCCGGCTCAGGATATATTTCAACGGGTCTACCCGAGAAACCAACTGTACCTCGTGGTGCTGCAAGTAGTGCCGTAATTTCTGTACAGAAAATACGAGCGCCAGGCAGCTCTTCTCGATGGGGGAATACCTAACTTCCGCATCGAGGAACATGAGACTGAGGTAATAGAGGCTATTCTCTGTTCCCTCGTTGTTCTTATGGGCGAGAAGGGCACCAAGGGACCGTTCCAGGGCAGTCACATAAAGGACCAGCGGCTTCCCGGATACAGGCGGCATCAGAACCAGAGGTTGAAGCTGGTACTGCTTGATCTCCTCAAAAGCGGTCTGACACTCTTTATCCCATACATAGGTGGCACCTTTCTTCATTAGCCGAGAAAAGGGCTTACACTTGCCGGCCAGATTCGCGATGAATCGGCGTATATAGGCTAAGTGGCCTTGGAACCCTTGCAGTTCCCGGAGGTTACCTGGGGGAGGCATCTGGCTAATCGCCCTGATCTTCTCCGGGTCGATCTCAATACCCCGGTACCTTACCACAAAGCCAATAAATTTCCCGGAGGTGACCCCAAAGGCACACTTCAACGGGTTCATCTTCAGGCAGCGAGACCGGAGGAAGCCGAACACTTTCTCAAGATCTTTGAGATGGTCCTGACGCTGGCGCGATTTAACCACCAAGTCGTCGACGTAGCATTCCACCAGTGTGCCGAGGATTGGCTTGAACATGCGGTGCATCGCCCGTTGATAGGTGACACCTGCATTCTTCAGGCCGAAGGGCATGACCTGGTAACAAAAGATACCTTAGCGGGCCCTGAAGGCAGTGAACTCCTCATCCTTAGGGGCCATCCAGATTTGGTTATATCCGGAGTATCCATCCATAAAGGATAGGGCTTGGAACCCTGCCGTGGCGTCAATCAACAACTCTGTCACTGGAAGGGGAAAATCATCCTTCGGAAAGTGGCGGTTGAGATCGCGGAAGTCGATGCAGACTCTGATCTGCCCGTTCTTCTTCCGGACCGGCACAATGTTGGCCAGCCATTTGGGGTACTGAACTTCCCTCACGAAGTTGGCTTTGATAAGCTTGTCAAATTCGGCCTCAACCATGGCACCGTGGAATGGGTGCATCTTCCTGGGAGGCTTCTTGAACCCACAATGGTTCGCCGGGAGACCAAGGCGGTGGACGACTACCTGAGGATCTAGCCCCGACATCTCGTCATAGCCCCAAGCGAACACATCACGGTGCTACCTGAGGAAGTCCACGTACTGCTGCCGCTCCTCAGAGGGCATGGCGGCACTGACCAATGTGGGTCTTGGATCTGCTTCGGTTCCAAGGTTCACTTGTACTAACTCATCGACCGTGGCGGAGACGCCCTCCTCAAAGGCTGGGGGTGCATCTTCCACGTCCTCTCCACTCGGGGAGGGATCGTCCACGGGAGAGACTGCGTTGGAAACTGCATTGGGGCTACCAGATCCTGCTGGGCCACTGGTGCTAGCATGGGCGGTCGCGGTCATCTCATCAGGAGACTCACAGGCCGTCGAGACCATGGCTACGTCCAACCGTTGAATCGGGAGGACGTAAGTGTCATCCAAACTTGCCCAGGGATCATTTGCAACAGCGACAGGCTCAACCTCACCTGCCAGGATCTGCTTGTCCTTTCTCTTGTAATAGTTCGCGTCCATATAACGGGCTTCACATGAGGCAAAAGGAGAGGCATCTCCCTGAAGCACGCCTACTCGACCGTTAAGGGAGTATTTGAGGCATTGGTGGTATGATGAGGGAACCGCCGCATGAAGGTGGAGCCATGGCCTGCCCATCAATGCGTTATACGCAGTGTCCTGAGAGACTACCATGAATTCGATGTTGGCAACCAAGTCACCGAACTGGGTCTTCAAGCGTATCTTGCCGACCGGAGTTTGCTCGGTGCGGTCGTACCCCTGGATCCTGAGGTCGGAGGGGATCAAGTCATCCTCAGACAACCCCAATCTCCGGAGCGTCCGAGTTTGAATCAGGTTAATCCCGGACCCCGTGTCGACAAGACAGCGTCGGACTTCAAGGCCATTGAACTAGCCGGTAACATACAGTGGACAAATGTGCCCCTGTATAGGAGGGTCTTCATCCTTACCAGAGAACGAGATAACTGCCTGAAATTCAGCGTCCTCGATCGTTTCGGCGTGAAAGGCCTCTGCAGCCGCAACCTCTGTCTCAAACTGGAGGGGGCTTTTCAAGGCTTCAGTGAGTGCCTCGCGCATCTCAGATGACATGCGCAGATCCTCAAGGATAGAGAGTCTCGCTGGGATGTCGGCCAAGTGCTTCAGGACATCATACTTTTTGGCCAAGCGCGAGCCCCTGGTTGCAGGAGGTTGCTCTGCGGTCGGAAGCATGACGGGCCTTGCCGGTTGGGCCGGCGGCCGACTGGTGCTTGGCGCATCTCGCTGTTCATTGGTCGAAGCCTGGGAAGTAGTCACCGTACTGGGGCCAGGAGGCCGGGATGGACTCGCGGCAGGGCGGAGCTGATCGCGACGCGGCTGAGGCGGTTCTGCCTGGTCCCACACCACAAACAGTGGCGGAGGCGAATCCGTCATCCCCGAATGGGGGGGCTGTGCACGTTGAGCTCAGCCTTGAGCCTGCTGCCTAGTCTCAGTGGCGTGCACGGCCTGGCTGGAGGTACCAACTGCTGTGCCCCGGCGAATCCTGTTGTTGCGGCTCCTCCGACGGTGGCGATGACCGGGGACACTAGGGAGGTCCACCTAGTGTTCTTCAACGTTGGGAACCGAAAAGGGATTTACCAGCTCGACGGTATTAACCGAAGCGTACCCATAACTTTCATCGGACGAATCATTCACCACTGGGCGGATCCGGGGAGGGATCCACATCTCCGGGGGAATGAAATCGCCGAGAGTGCGGGATAGCGGCGGAACTGGCGGGGCGCGCTCTTCCTTCTTGCGCCGCCGCCGTTTGCTCTTCTCGGAAGAGGCAGGCTGGGACGACGATGCCGAAGCAGCACCCGCGGATTCTGGGGGCTCAGTCTGATTCAAGCGCGCACGGATGATTCCATGGGCGCGAATGATCGTCTTGCGGGCCATCCAGTTATTATACTTCTGGGATCCACGGTCGGAGACCAGCTTCCATTCGTCCTCATCGCCACTATCATCATCTGATCCCACGAACACGCCTGCCACTTGTGCTGGAGCTGGGCCCAACCTGATTACATTGTTGTTAATCTGGTCTTGGAGCCAATCCTTAAACACATAGCACCGCTGGATGGTGTGCCCCAGGGCCCGATGGTAAGGGCAGTAGCGGGGGTTATCCGTGAGATGTGCCTCCTCTGGCCTCCAACACTCAGGCAGTCGCACAATACTCTGCTTCAGGGTGCTCCGGAAATAACCGGGGACCTGATCCTCGTGAAATGAGTAAGTCAGGTATCGCGGGCCCTTGGGAGCGTGGTCTTGACGAGGGGCTGGAGGGGCCTGCCGAGGAGGTGGACCCTGATTATCTCGCCTGGGTTGTGGCGGTACATTACGCGGAGGGGCCGACCGGTTCTGGGGCTGCCGCTGCTGGGCCGGGAACTGAGCCCGTGGAGGCGGATTCCTGTGAGGCTGTGGAGCTGGCCTCGCCGGCAGCAGCTCCAACGGCATGGGGGCCTCTATCTGGGCAACAGCAGCGGGCTCAGCCTTGCTGACTCTCCTTGCAGGAATCATAGGGGGCAGCGGGTGTGCCTGACTGGCCTGTTTCAGGGCTTCCTCAAGACGTTGAGCTTTTTCTGAGAAGTCCCTGAATCCTCCGGGGTAATTTTGAGTGATCAAGGAAGGGACCAGCTCGGTCTTGACGTTCTCGACGCACATTGTCAGCAACTGATCCTGAGTCAATGGCATGTCAAGGGAATACGTGAGACCCTTCCATCGGGTGACGAAGTCCGCGACTCGCTCATCAGGCCTCTGCTTGCACTTGAAGAGGTATGCGATACTCGTCTTCCGGGTCGTGGAACTGAACTGGTAGAGGAACTGTCTACGAAGGTCCTCCCAGCTAGTTATCGACCCGACGGGGAGCTGGCTGTACCAGACAAATGCTGGCCCTTCCAGTGTCTGGACAAAGCAGCGAAGCTTAGCGGCCTCTTGCTGCGCCGGAGTCCCCAACATAGGCCCGCACCTCGAGTTGAAATGGGCCAAATGCTGTGGCGGATCTCCAGTCCCGTTTAAGGGGGCGAAAGTGGGATTCCCGAATCCCGGAGGCGCCGGCACGTCATCCACCCATGCTGGGTATGGCTTGCCGTCCGGTGGGATCGCCACTTGCCGAGTCTCCGAGGATTCCAAGCGGGCAATGAGTGCCGCCATCGGATCGTCCGGACATGGGTTCCAGTCCTGGCAAGGATCTCTAACCACGAGTGCATTACATGGCCCTTCAATCGGGTCATCGACCGGGTCGTCGAACTCGGCAGCTCGTGGGATGGCGGGTGGAGCGGCCCTTGGGGCAGCGGGAGGAATCCGAGCGGGGTCTCTCAGGTAGTCACACCGCTCGGGAGGGTGTGGTGAAACATACCGCGCCTTCTTGCCATAGGCAATGGCCTCTCCCCTTTCGGCGAACACGGCGTAATCACGGTTTCCCGGGAGAGCCTCATCGAGGAGCGGTTGTTCCTGTCCCTGCTGTCCTGGCCTAGGATCACCGTAGTCAGGCTGCTGCTCTGCAGCGTGCTCGGCGAGGAGCTGGTCAACCAGCTTCTTCTGCTCGGCGAGCTGTTGACGTAGCATAGCCTTCTCAGGATCCTCCTCTGCCCTCTGCGTGGAGGCAGATGGGTCGGCGGGTTTTACAGCCCCGCCGTGCTCTTTACCTTTGCTGACGTTTCGGCTCAACGTCAGTGCTTCAGTGGGTGTGGGGAGACCCAGGAGGTTCCTCTGGTGACAAGTAACTCTCACCGATGGATCCAACAACGGCTTTTCTTCGGGGGGGGGGGGGGGAGCCCCCGTCGAGAAGTTCCAAGCCGTTCCCCTCCTCCGACAGGTCAGCCATATTGACCGTTTCCGTCCCTGGGGATGTACCCTCAGGGCCACCCAGTGAGTCGGGCTGTCGGCGAATCGCACTGAAGCGTAGGGTAGCGTACTGCCCCCATCCACGGATATACACGTGGGGAGTGGCTTCCTCGATAACCTTGCAGAGTACTTGAAAACACTCAACGCATCGTTGTTGGAGGGCCTCGTGGTGCCCAAATGACCTGGGGTGCCGAACCGCAGGGAGCGTGGCCAGGTCAATTTGACGGCACTGCTCACCAATATCCTCCAGGTGCACTTGACTCCCAGGATATGGCATTTGTAGGCGGTGAAGATGGGAGTGAGTCTCCTAGAGAGTTCGGAAGAAGCATTCGAACTCATCCGGGGTGAGTGATTCGGGTGCATCAAAGTCCGGTCCTGCGACTAGCCAAAACTTCTCAGGGAAGTGGCCCTCTGCAAGGACGGTCCAGAAGCTCCATGACTCAAACTCGGGACCCAGTTCTCCTCGGTCCTCTTCAACGACTGGGAATGGACGGGGAACCAGCAGTGGTGCCGAGGCGGGCCGCCGGGCCGACGGGCTGGCCGGCGGTGAATACGGCGAGCAGGCCGATTGGCCTCCATATCCCGGGCCGCCCCCTGAGGGTGGCGGTGCCCCGGCTACCACATCACGATAGGACGGGCCGGCGAGCGAACATCCTACCGTAGCGTCAGTGCTCGCCGAGGGTACACCAGATCGTGGTTCGACCGTCGGTCCCCAGAAAAAGTCTCCGGGTTCTCCGATCGAGGAAGAAGGTGCTTCCGGAGGGGCCGGTACCAACCGCAAGCTTGGCCCTTGGGGGTCTACCAGGCCTTCGCTACTCCGGATATACCTTCGGAGAGAAGCGGGGATCGTATCGATCTCGCTCTCGATAAGTACGAGGCTGACGTGCCGCATTCCTACCCCTGCCCCTAACTGGCGGGATCGGGGGAGGGCTCCGCCGCCGAATCATACTCCGCCTCTGTATCAGAGAAACGAACCGGTCGAATCTCTGTCCAGAATTCCGTAACATTCTTCCCTCGGCGTCGACGCCTCACCCTCCTGCCCCTGGGTGGTTCTTCGGGGCATGGCTGATATCTATCCTGGCGTCCTCCGGCCGCACCGGTGTTGGGGCCAAGAGGACTGGAAACCAAGGTGCGAGGAGCACCGGGACAGATATCAAAGGGGACGCGGGAAGAGATGATTCCAGGCGGGCCTCCGGGCTGAGATCGGAAGGTGGGATGACCCATGCCTCTTGGATCGGCCACACGGAGTAGCCCCTATTGGCGAATAGCGCTACCGCGAGGTGGTCCGCAGTGGCTATTGCCTGTACCAGCAACCGGGAGAGTCAACCCAACCTGCCTTTGGGGCGGTCGGGGCCTCGATCCAGGTCGGGCATAGAAGTGCCCCTGCTCAGGATGCGCAGGGGCCTGGTGACTGGAGCCAGCAGTGGCTTGAGCCAACGCGGCCGCTGTTGCTAGGGCCCCAAGGTGGGCATCCTCTTCCGCTCGTTCCCGACGTTGGCGTCGAGACAGACGAGTCGGGATGAGCGGCGCGGGCAGGTGGAGAGCCCGTCCTTCGACTTGAGAGGCCTGGCGGCGATGTCGTCGTGGCCTGACAGGAGCCCTTATCGCGGATCCCTGGAGCGAATCCCGGATAGGGTGGTCACGGGCATCTTCCACCTCATCCGCATAGGGGAAGGAGTTGTCGGAGCGCTCCGGGGATAAACTCCCAAAGCGGTTGGACGTCGAGGTAGGCAGCGGTGCCTCCCTGCGCGGCCCTCGGGGGCGGCGTTGGTGGCGAGGTGCAGCTCCCTCGAGGTCTAGGCGAGCCATGTCCCTGGTGGGGATGACTCCCTCTTCCTCATACCTCCACACCAAGTTATTGATCACCCTTCTCTGGATGACCTCCGAGGGGGAGAGAGGGCGTGGTTTCCCCGCAGCTGCGCCTGCTGGGACGGCTGTGGAACGGGCGGGACCGCGCGGAGTAGCCGCGTCGGTGTTTCCCCTACCCCTGCGCCAGTGGGCGGGTGGCGATCGGGCACTGGATTGGGTGACTTGATTCCTGAAAGCAGGGAAAAAAACCCATTAACACTGACAGGAAAAGGAATCGACAACCAACCATTAGTGCCACGACGCCTTCCGTGGGGGGAACCCAGGCCATCGACGTCGTGAGACGGAGTGCCCGATTTCCCTTCCCCAGCCCCTGGCGGGTTAAGTGCCCCAGTGCTGAATGCTTGGCCGGGCAACATGCTGGTCTTCCGACACCTCCGAAAGCCATCGGTCTCCGTATTGAGGAGAATAGATTCACGTCGGGTTCACCATTTTTCTGTTTCGGTGCAGATGTGCGTCGGGTTTCTGTTCCGACGCTGTTCCGCCAGGGCGTGTTCGCTCGTGCACCCGTCGACCCGAGGGGATGGGCGCGCGGCTCGTGGACCCGCAGTCCCGCTTTCCAAAGGCGGGCGGCATCCGTCCCTTGTTCAGGGGCGTCTGCTCCTTGATCGAAACCGGGATGATGGGATGTCGGCTCCTCCTTCCGTGGACATCTCCTCGGAACTCGTCGCCTAATCCGGGTCTCCCTCATAGATTTAAGACATGCTCGTGAATCTCGTTCCCGGTGCCATGTCTCCATGGACACCGGTTAATTACGCTGCTTCCGCCCGGACGCTCCAAGGAGTCTGGTCAGGGCAGCAACCTGCGGTGAGGAGACCGGGTAGCTCTGGGTGTTGGGGGCGTGTCTTAACACTGCGACTCTGCATGTCTGCCTTCCGTCCCTAATAGGGCTTCTCGAAGGCGTGATGTCCTGAGGAATCCCACGCTGGGTGCGGGGAACTGTGTTACCTGAGGTTTTCCTCAGCTTCCCATGTTTAACACGGGGTATGCCACGAGTTTAACGTCCAGCGGGGACGGCATCGGACTGATCAACACGAGAAGTGGATCAGATGACAGAACCCCTTGCGGGGAACCTCCGACGCTGGGGCCAGCACATGGGCGGCTTCCCGAGTGAAGTGGAGTGGAATGAAATGGCATGACCCCTCCGGGATGTGGCGGCCCGGGTAAGGATCAGGGTGGATGATGGAGTGAAGAGCTTGGACCCCGTAGAGGCTTCCTACGTACCGCGCGTTAGCACGGATCAAAGTCAACGTAGTTCGGATATACAGTTTAACGTCATGCTGGACGTCGGCAAGCCGACTCACGAAGAGGTCGAGGCCGCCGAGCGGAGGATTGAACCGAACCACCTCGCATAGAGGGGGATGGAACGGCCGGGTGGATCACAGTTTCACGTCATGCTGGACGCTGAAAGGAGAAAAAGGCAGTGGGAAAGCACAATGGAGATACGCATGTGCAGTCTCCCACAATGGCGGATTCATAGGTGAATCGACGCAAGTGTGAACCCGGGAGGGGTCCACTGATGGACGAACCGACGTAAATACGACCGGGACGACCAGGTGGTGGGCTTGAACCTTGGAGAGGCTTCCTACGTACCCTGTTTAGGAGACAGGGATCAAAGTCCACGTAGTTCGTTCTGTTTGTAACATTCTACCCCCATGGGCGAAGGCCACTCCAATCCCGACATCCCTGCAGGGACGAGCGGGTGGGGGCCACATCCAAACCGGGAGGGGGACCCTGCGTGCGAGGCACGAGATCGGGTGAAGCGGACGGTTTAACGTCTTGCCGGACGAAGTACAGTTTAACGTCGTGTGTTGAGGACGAAGCGGACGGTTTAACGTCTTGCCGGACGAAGTACATTTTAACGTCGTGTGTTGAGGACGAAGCGGACGGTTTAACGTCTTGCCGGACGAAGTACAGTTTAACGTCGTGTGTTGAGGAAGAAGTGCAGTTTAGCGTCATGCGGGACGAATGCTGAACAGTTTATCGTCTTGTAGCTCGGACGATGGAGGCTAGGCAGTTTAGCGTCGTGCAGCTTGGACGTGGTACAGTTTAACGTCATGTTGGACGAAACACTTGGCAGTTTAACGTCTTGCAGCGCGGACGATGGGGGCTAGGCAGTTTAACGTCGTGCAACTTGGACGTATGCAGTTTAACGTCGTGCAGGACGTAGAAGTCGCCGATGGGTCCGTGTCACTTCGCGCGAGCCTGGAGGGCCGCACGGGAAGACAACGCACGGTGCGGGCACCCGGGATGAAGATCATCGAGCGCCACGCAGGCGGGTACCCTCAGGGGGTCAAAGGGGGCGACCCTGGCGGTTTGCGCGCAAAAGAGGAGCTTTGCGCGCAATATCGCGGGTCGGCGAGCAAATGGGCGGGCTGGCGCACAATTGGGCCAGCACTTTGCGCGCGGATGATTGAGATTGTGCGCACCGGGCTTCGGATAGCGCGCGGGGGCAACGGCTCATTCTTTACTGAACGACCACTTTGAGAAAAGGGGGGGGGGGGTGCGCGCAATCGGGCCGGATTGCGCGCACCCCGGGGGCAATTGCGCGCAAGAGGCTTCTTTTGCGCGCAAAGTCCTTTGGGTTAAGAGTAGTTTCAAAGGAAAGGAGCCAAGGGGATTGCGCGCGAAGGCGAACCCCGAGGCTTTCTTGCGCGAAAGAAATGAGGTTACCTGAAAATCGGCATTGCGCGCGGAAGGGGTTGGATTGCGCGCACGAGAGACCGTTCGACTTCCGGCAACCTTCAAAACGTCGGGGGTCGCCTTATATTTATAGGCAACCCCGGGCGCGGAATCCAGTTCGCGGGTGCGGAATTCTCTTCACGGGTGCGGAATAGGCCCCGACGCGCAAGGGAGTCGCGCGGGCCACAGGCGCGCAAAATTGCGCGCCGGCCCAGCGCATTGCGCGCATCCCGGGAGGTTTGCGCGCGGCACTACAACTTTGTGCGCGGGCCTCCAAAATTCCGCGCAAGGCTTCCGGGCCCTCCGAAACGGGCTTCCGACTCCAAATATGACCTCACTTCCTGCATCCAGAGCTTCGTTTGGGAACAACGAACTTTTCCGGCGTCTACAGCTCCACCAAAAAGAAAATGGCCAACTATTGCGTTTCCCCCAACTTTAATTGTTGGCACAAATTCAAAAAAAAAGCCTAATTAAACACCTAGGTTGTCACATTTAATTATGGTGGGTGGAATAATTTATGTGGAGGAAGCTCAAGAGGCTCCTCCAAATTAAATACGAGTTTGAGTGGTTTCCTCTCCCCCCATAAAAAGGGGTCGGGTGGTCCCTGCCCCTAAATTCAATTTGGGAGGTTATTGAAAACTCGGGTGGTCCCCACCACAATTAAACATGAAGAGGAGGTTTAGTTCTGGTGGATCCCACCTCCAAACATCTACATGGGTGTTTCAAATAAAAATAAAAATGTCACAAACTTTTATTTTTATTTTATTCTTACACGAAAAACCCAAAAAACAACTTTTACCCTCGACCATATTCCATCGAAGTGAAAGTCTTATTAAGAGAAAATCAGTGTTGCGAGTTCAACGGTGCCCTTGGATTTCAATTCCGAGTACCGGTTCAAAATTTAAAATACCCGCTCGCATGTTTTCTGAATGTACCCGAAAAAAAGTTTCGAGATTCATTCCGGGTACTTCGGGCCTTGTAATCACGTGTCATTAATTTTCACGGACTCATAAAATTCCAATCTATTTATAAAAAAATTTACATGGAAATTTCGGGTCTTTAAAATCTCCCAATCTCAGAAATTACGTCCCTGTAAGCCACAATTCAAGACTAAGGGAACAAGTGGGGGTACTGAACACGCATCTGAGCCTCCCACTCCCATGTGCCCTCCTAGAGGTTCCCGTGCTGCCAGCGAATGTACACCAGAGGTATCGACCGTCCACGAAGGACATGCTCCTATCGATCCTCAATATCTACTGTAACCTCCTTAAAAGTTTCCCCATCGTTGACGTCCAGCTCGCCATGGTCGATGATGTGAGAAGGGTTGTGCACGTATCTCCTCAACCTGGATATGTGGAAGACATCGTGCACCTAGTGCACCTGAGGTGGAAGAGCTAAGAGGTAAGCTACCTCACCTACTCTATTGAGGACTAGAAAAGGTCTAATGAATCTCGAGGATAACTTTCCGCCTTGGCCAAATCTCCGTAGACCTCATTGGGGTGAGACCCGTAGAAAGACATGGTCAGCATCCTAGAACTACAGAGGTCTCCGTATCCTATCAACATATGACTTATGCCAGTTTTGTTAAGACTTAATCTGCTTATGGATGATCTTCACCTTCTCTATGGTAGCCCGTACTATATCTGGTCCCACTAGTGCTGACTCCACTGGGTCGATCCATCACAAAGGTGATCTGTAAGGTCACCCATACAATGCCTCAAAAGGTGTCATATCAATAGTGGAGTGATAGATGTTGTTGCATGAAAACTCCACAGAAGATAAGTGGTCCTCCCAGCTGTGACTGAAGTCAAGGACGCTGGCACGTATCATGTCCTCGAGGGTCTGAATGAACCGCTCGGTCTGACCATCCGTCTGAATATGGAAGGTAGTGCTCAAACGAAGCAGCATCCTGAAAGCCTCCTGCAACCCCTTCCATATCCGGGAAGTAAAATGTGCATCATGATTGGAGACAATCATCATGGTTAATCCATGTATCCGCAAAATCTCTTACACATATAGGCGTTCCAAGCTCTATACTAAACCCTACTCTCTGATCGGTAGGAAGTGGTCTGAATTGGTGAGTCGGTCAATGACCACACAAATCAATTCATGACCTCTGGATGTATATGGCAGTCCTATCATGATGTCCATGGATATCCCATCCCTCTTCCACTCTGGGACCTCTAAAAGATTAACCAACCCTACTGGTGCCTGATGCTCTACCTTCATTTGATGTAAAGTGAGGCACCCCGAGACAAACTCTGCTACTACTTTCTTTATTCCCAGCCACCAGTGCTGTCGTCAGAGGTCCTAATACATATTCACCAATCCTGGATGTACCAATAGAGGGGATGAATTTAACTACCTCAACACTTCCTCCTAAAATGACATTGGTACCATGGGATGTCCCCTAAAAAGGATGACATGTTCCCCACCTTAAAAAAATCTATCAGGTGTCTGCTCTATGGATATCTAAGCACGTCGACCCTCACAGTCAGTTTCCCCACACTGTGCCTCCCTGACTCACTGATGATGTGGGGGAGTGAATGTAAGAGACTGAAGAAAAGCTACTCCATCTCTATCCATGAAGGATATCTGCAAAGCGACTAGCTGCTCCGTCTCCTCACCTAGGAATTGTATACCAAACCTCCTGTTGAGTGCATTTTCTACAACATTCCCCTTCCCAAGAGTATAGACTATCTCGAAGTCATAGTCCTGGAGGAACTCAAGAGAATTTCAATGTCTCAGGTTCAGGTCCTTCTGATAGAAGATATACCTTAGACTCTTGTGATTAGAGTACAAGGTAAAATTCTCACCCATCAGATAGTGTCGCCACATCTTCAAAGGGAAGACCACTACTGCTAACTCTAGGTCATGGGTAGAATAGTTCTGCTAATGCTGTCTTAGATGTTTAGAACCATATGCAATCACAGCTCCCTCCTGCATCAGGACACATCCGAGCCCGGTTCGTGATGCGTCGTAGTAGACTACGTATCCTACACCTTCCTCTGGAAGCCTCAAGATGGGGGCACTAGTCAACCTCTACCTCAGCTCTTAGAAACTCCGCTGGCATTTCTCTAACCAAATGAAGGGTTTCCCCTTTTTATTCAATGCTGATAGTGGTGCAACCACTCTGGAGAAATCTTGAACAAACCTCCGGTAGTATCCAGCCAAACCCTAGAAACTCCATACCTCTATCACACTCCAGGGAGGATCCCATGAAAGTACCTCCTAAATCTTCACAGGATCCTGTGAAACTCCAGCCTCTAATATGAAATGTCCCCGGAAGTGAACCTCTCAGATCCAGAACTTGCACTTCAAGAGTTTACCATAAAAATAATGCTCTCGGAGTGTGTCCAGTACTACCCTAAAGTGATAGGCATGCTCCTCCTCATAAGCTGAGTGGATCAGAATGTTGTCGATGAAGACCACTACAAAGAAATCAAGGTATGGATGAAATATCCTATTCATGAGTCCCACAAAAACTACTGGAGTGTTGGTTACACTGAATGGCATAACCAAGAACTCATAATGGTCGTACCGACATCTGAAGGTTGTCATCTTCACATCCTCGTCTCATACTCTGAGCTGGTGGTAACCAGATCTGAGGTCTATATTCGAGAACCACCGTGCACCCTTTAGCTGATCAAAGAGATCATCAATCCTCGAGAGTGGGTACTTGTTCTTCACTGTCACTTGGTTTAGGCCCCGATAGTCAACACAAAGCCTCAAGCTCCCATTTTCCTTCATGGAAAATATAATTGGGGTTTCCCAAGGAGAAACACTGGTCCAGATGAATCCATTCCCCTACAAGTGCTCTAGTTATACCCGCAGCTCACGAAGCTCTGCAGGAGCCATCTGATATGATGGTGTAGATATCAGTGCTGTACCAGGTTACAAGTCAATGTAAAAGTCATCCTCTCTATTAGGAGGTAGACATTGAAAATTATCAGGGAAAACATCAGCATACTAGTCCAACACTGCAAGATAGATTACTATCCACATCAACAACTCTGAGGGTAAGGCTAGCCAACTGATGAGTGATCGCCTGCACTCTCCTCTGGGTAAATCCATCCTTCACTATAAAGGCTCCCTTATCTCCGATGAAGGTAAACCTGGTCCATCTATGCGGACACACCGCACTTTTCGCCTAATACAGTCAATCTTAGGATGAAATGTAGATGACCAGTCCAAACCCAATATGACATCATAAGGCCTCGATGCTTCTACAAGGAGATCCCAGCCAAAGATCTCACATCCTAGAGTATGTTCTCACTGCCGGAACTAGTGCGTAATCATCGAATCTTCTCCCGTAGGAGTCTTTAGCCGTAATAATCAAGCCAACAACTCCATCGGAGTCTATGAGCACTGAACGAGGGCAATAGAAATAAAATAATGGCTGGAACCTGTGTCTATCAATACTGTAGATAAGGTGGAGTAGACACAGATCGTACCTCGTATCATCTCCAGAGTGCTGTGGTCGTAGGCCTCAGTAGCCTGGAGTTGAGATCTCCTCTGTCCACCTACTCCTTATGGTCAGGGTGGACCTCGAAGTGGTGGCAGTAATATCTCGAAACGTCACCCACTGCCTGCTGCACAGCCTGAACCTCTACCATGTCTACATCCAGCCTCCGAACCTCCTCGATTGAAACTCTATCTCTGACTGGGTGGTCCTTCGATCATCTGTGATTATCCGAATGGCGGGTCAGACAGTCACGATCCATGTGACCCTGCCCACTGCATATGAAACACTGCCCGCTCCTGGCATGCCTATCTCTGCTTCAGGTGCCCCGCACAACCAATCCCGAGTCATGCGGTTGTCCACCTATAGTCTGGTCCTCTTGGACCTATGCGAAATCTATCTACCACCAGCTATAGAAGACTCTGCTATGTTATTACTGGAAGTGCGTCTCACTACTTGTGTCTTCCCAGCAAAGAAACTATCCCCCAAGGGGGCTCTCTCTAACACCCCCACCTGCGTCAAGATGATAATTGAGATCACCGAAGCCCTGATCTTCCACCTGAGTGCCTGATCGAAGGTCTGGACCCTGGATAATGGGTCTTGTACCATATTTTTGGAGTAGAATGATAGGTTAGTGAACCTCTCTGAGTACTGAACTACAGTCATGCTGCCCTAATTCAGATGAAGTAGCTTCTGAATGCGCACTGCGTGGAGAGTATCTAGGAAAATCTCTGACCAAAACAAGTTCTGAATGTCTGCCCAGAGAAGCGTCACCTCATCGTGGACCTAGAGCATCAAGTTCCACCATCTTCCCACTGATTCCTATAGAAGGCTGGCATCAAGAATCACCATGAGATCGGCTGGGGTCCCTACCAGTCAGAAAACTCTCACCACAGCCTCCAGCCAATCCTCAGCCGCCTGTGGGTCTATCTCTCCCTTGAAACTTGGTGGGATTTGGCACTGGAACTCGTGCAATGAAATCAAGAAGCGTGCACCATCTTCTACTAGGGCTGGTGGCATCGATGTCCCAATGGATAGTGGTACCACTGGTGCCTCCGCTGGTGCCTCTACTGGAAAACGACCCTACACTAAGGCCTTGTCTCTTGGTAGGATATCTATGCATACAACTCCTGGAACTCTACCTGGCTGTCTACGTAGAGGTATCCTGAAAAGAAAAAGGTGTGCCATGGTCAAAATGTTATACCTGGTGAGATGACCTGGTGAGCTGACTCGAAGAAAAATTTTGAAAACATACATGTAATCAGTGTTTTCGTGCACTTAGTCAGAAATCAGAAGTCAGGGTCCGGGTGTATGGATATGTTGGCTGCGACACCAACACTGGACTCCCTAAACTGAAAACCGCACTCACTACACTTAACTCTATTGATTCACAAAAAATATCATATTTCTATGTTCTGTAGTAGAACAGCCTCCCTAGGATACCAATTTGTCACGAACCGTCCCCCGGGGCCCGTGCCGTGACTTACCCCAAGCCCGCCTTCCAAAGGCCAGGGGCTGGCGACTAGCATCAAGGCATATTCCCAAAAACTGGGAAGACATTGCCTTTATAACCTACAAGAACACGTAACCAGGAACACAACAAGATATGAAACACCAAGTAAAACTGTATAACAAATGACTGTTAAAAGTAAGAGGGGCCGGAATACAAGCCCAATAGTAAATTTCAAGAGACTGAAAGTACAAGTACAATTGAAAAAAAGGAAAACAACTCTTGGGTCGTCATCCAAGTTTTTTACCTGAAAGGTAGGTATAGTTTTCCTTCATAGAAATCCTCTTCCGTCTATCCCCTCCATGTACCAACTCGTCATAAGGTCCAACTCCAGGTACCATCCAGTCTTGGTACTCTCGGACACAGTTAGCGCTATTCGTCGTCTGCATCGAACACAACATGGTGCGGGCATAGCCCGTGTAGGGGTGAGTATAACGATACTCAGTAGCAACCCCGAGACCCTCAAGGTCTCACAAAGTCCACCAAGGATAAACCACAAATAATGAAATCAATAGATAACCCTACTTAGATATATTCCCATACATATACCTAAGTTATCAAGTGATCCATCTCAATTATGAGGAAAACATAGAAAAACTGAATCAGATAAAACCATGATTTTATTCTAAGGGTAGTATCGAGAAGCATCCCCAGTCACATTGTTGAAACCTCGGCTGCTGGAGAACTCATCCTTTATTGAGTATAGTGGGACTTAACGACACCAAGAATGCTTCCCAATAACCTTGGACTATTTTGGTACTTCTCTTGTCGAGTACCATGGATCTGCCACATCAACAAGCACACTCCCCACCGTGGGTCTGCTGCATCACCAAGCGCGCTCCCCCTCATAGCCTGCTGAGGTACTCTTCCAGTCAAGTACCATGGGTCTGCCGCAACACCAAGGCGTTCTGTGCTCTGGGTCTTCCGCGACACCAAGGCGCTCCCCACTAGGCTAGTAGAGTCACTCTGCGTCAAAACGGTCAGCAGTCATCTAGTCTCAGCCAGCTACTAGGTCTCCTCACTATGCTCGCTCATCTCTGAGAGGATCCGCTCCATGAGCTATTGGTCGATACACCAACTATCACGAAGTCCCATGAATAAGTATCTCAAAGCTCCGACACATCATAGGGGTCTCAACGCAAGAGACGACGCATCAAATGAACGCTCAGTCTGTGAGTTATTAGCCTTTTACTAATGGGGGCCCAATTGGATTTGTTCTCAATCCAACCTGACAGTTTCCCATCTCAAACCAAAACTTTAGTAGAGTATACTCAGAGGGACCGTCTTGCTCCAAGATTTCCATCGCTCCTGGTGGTTCGTCAAAGGGATGTCTGGTGTCAAAATATATGGCCAAAAGAAGGTAAAAGGGCGTAGTGGGCCTGAGCCCGGTCCGACCTGGTCGGACTGACCTGGCCCAACCTAGCATGGGTCGACCCGGTTCGGGTCCACCCGGACCGACCCGGTTCGGGTCAACCCAGCCCGACCTGTTGGGTTAGGCCCGACCCGTGATGTGGCCTGGTCTGCTGGGAGGTCCAGCAGGCCACAAAGCCCACAGGTACGGTGGGGCGGCTCGACTGCGGGAGTGCCGTGAGGGTGTGGGTCCGGTTCGGTCGAGGCATCACGTGGGGCGAATGCCGGCCTGGACGGGGTGCCATGAGGGGCGCGGGCTGGTTCGGCTGGGGCGCTGCGAGGGGCGTCGGCCGGTTCGGCCAGGGCATCCCAAGGGGCACAAGCCCTTTTAGGAGGTTGGTGGGTGGCGTGAGCCAGGGGGGTTCGTCATGCTGACGGCGCAGCCGGGGTGGTGCGGCCAGCGGGGGGTGCTGCTGGGGCGACGTGGATGGTGCAGCCGGGGTGACGTGGTTGGCAGGGGGTGAGGCAAGGGGCTACATCCGGTGGGGGTGTGGTCGGGGTGTGTCTCGGCCAGCACGGGGCACGGCCGGCGGGCGGTGCGGCCTGGGTGGCGTGGCCTGTGGGTGTGGGGCCGGTTCGGCCGGGAGGCCGGAGCGTTGCAGCTGCGACGTGGGTCGCGGTGGCCATGGGTGGCGGCGTCGTTGTCTTCATCGCCTTCATTTCTTTCCTTCATTTTGAATAAAACCACAAATAAGAACAACAGAGGGGGGTCGGGCCATGTTAGTTTGGATCACACCCTCTACGTTTAGAGTGGTAGCATACGGTTCACAAGAACGAAGCAAAGAATGTCAACCATGATCTTCCATTATTTAATCATTCCCAATCCCACACAAGAGAAGAATGGAGTACCTAGAAAGTGATAAACAAAAGAATTAAACCCCTACATTGGTTTATACGTTGACGGAGTCTCTGGGAGGAAGACGAATTATTTAGAAAAAGACGGACGTTGGTGTCCTCGGCGTTTTCCTCGATCGTCAGTTTGTGCATTGGTTCGTCATAGTCGAAGACGTCTACATTGGAGGAAGTCTCGAGGAAGAAGGTCAAAGTCAGGGTTGGCATTCTTCGTCGGCATTCTTCGTTGGAAGAATGAATTATTCGTTGTATATCTTTTCTGCCAATGCTCAACCAAAGAGAAAATGACCAACTGTTGTGTTTCCCCCAACATTCATCATTGACACAAATTCAAAAAAAATCCTAATTAAACACCTAGGTTGGAACATTTAATTAATGTGGGTTGGCGTGATTAATGTAGAGAAATCTCAAGAGGCTTCTCCACATTAAATAGGGGGTGAGTGGTTTCTTCTCCGCCCATAAATAGGGGTCAGGTGGTCCCCACCCCTAAATAAAATTTGGGATTTTATTGAAAACTCGGTGGTCCCCACCACAATTAAACATGAAAATGAGTTTTAGTTCTGGTGGAACCCACCTCCCAACACCCACATGAGTGTTTCAAATAAAAATAAAAATGTCACACACTTTTATTTTTATTTTATTCTTACACGGAAAACCTAAAAACTGACTTTTACCCTCGACCATTTGCCGTCGAAATAAAAGTCTACTTCTGGAAAATCTGTTGCTGCGAGTTCAACGGTGCCCTCAGATTTTAATTCCATATACAGGTTCAAAATTAAAAAAAACCCACTCGCACGTTTACTGAACGTACAAAAAAAAAATATCATAAATTAATTCTGGTCACTCCGGGCCTTGGAATTACGCGCTGTCAATTTTCACAGACTAAAAAAATTCCCATATATTTATAAAAAAATTTACATGAAAATTCCAGGTCTTTACAAATACCCCACATGGGTTCTCTCTCTTCCATATCAACCCATATACTTCACATTCATAGTGGTTATATAGCCCATATGACTTATCTAATCAAGTCTCAAGAGCCCCCCAACTCTTATATTAAATCATAATCATTATTAACCACTTTAATTATGAGTACAATACACCAAACACTATATCCAAACACAACCATGAACTAATAATGTTTTCAAAACCCAATTCCATTCAAAATCATTTACCAATTCTAAGGTGGCATACTCACCCATGATCTATGATCCATAAAAATAATCCACCTTTAGGATTATACCTTAAGTTAAATATTTCTCTCAAAAGAGAACCCATGACCAAAGAATCTCATTCATTCAATCACCCTCCTATGGTGGTATATAGAGTGATCATAATTAATCATCAACCCATCATAAAACTCTACAAGAACCTCCTATATGTGTCCCACCTATATTATGCTGTTCCGCCACCCCATTTTTTTGAAATAGCATTCGAAACCAAAATTAAATAATAAGGTAATGGAAATTATATATTTTTTCCCTGACTTAATATATCTTAACAGAGATGTGTCACACCCTATCTATGAATTGAATCACAATAGGAAAACCCTTAATTTACTCCCAAAATAGTACCATTAGAAATGGAATAAAAAAAATTCTCACAATGAGATAGGTATTTATATTTATAAAAAAAGTCTTAATCCATGAGAAACACTATAAAATTATATAAAAATAAGAGAACGTGTCACCATGTTATAAGTATTTAAACTTTCAGAACACTACCTAAGAAAAAATGGAAATAGAATTTAAATTAAATCCAAAGTAACTACAATGTGATAACTAACCTAACAATGGTACAATTTAGCCAACCCATGTATTTATAGATGATATCTATAATATCTAGAAGGTTATGTAATTTACACCGACTTAAATCTTTTTAGACATCCATTTCTCAATACAAAAACACCTCTAGAAACCCATTGAATGAAATGAAATACACATAACTTTTAGTGAACACGACTTGTATCTAAATATAATCTATATATTCTTCAACACATTCATAATTTGGTTATTTCTACCTGAACTAGAATCATGGTTCCATATATTTCCCATTTCTTATTTTATAACCTTTATTTTGAAATCACAGATTTTAAAATGGAATTTTATATAGATGGAAAACAGTTTCTCACACTGTTACTAATAATATCCTACTTGAGAATTGATATTCAAGACTTTCACCAAGTCCACCAAGAAACTTTTGAAAATCCACTATTTTCTTCATTCTTTTTCCGATTTTGTGATCTTTTGACCACCAGTTATTCAAGTCCCACTAAACCATAACACTATATTATACATTCCTCGAAAATGACTTTAGAGAAAATGTCCACCAAATTATGAATCCCAATAACCTTATATAGCTCCTTCACCCCATCATCTACAAGGTTTTGTGCAAAGTGATACACTATCTAAATGGGTTTCTCCTTATAAAGAAAAACTATATTTTTAACAAGATGAATCGCTCTCTAACTTTTATGAAATAACAAAATGTTTTATTTTATCCTTCTAAGTTCCTGTAGAAATCCCTTTAACCTAATAAAGTCCTTACATACTTTCATAATTATAACATACTCAGATTATATGGTTGATAAAAAAACTATATTTTATACTCAATACATCCATATAATGCTAGTTACTTCAAAAATAAACACAAAGATATGGTTTCTACTTTATGAGTCAATATTCCCTCTAAAGTCCCCATTTTTAAACCTTATAATAGACTATCTATTCTAAAACAGAGACACATTTCCATTGAACCATTGATATATCAAAGAATCAACTTAATTACATTCTAATATAAACTAATAAGATTCACTATGAATATTTTGACTATGAAAACCACATGCATGTTGTCAGGCCTTATACAAACCATCACAAACATCAAGATTTTGACTAGTGATGCATATAGAACCCTCACCTTTTATGTAGCTTCATCTTCTATTCTAGGTTAATTATCCTTGTATAACATTAAGTCTTTGTCTAGGGGGATTAACATGGTCTTAGAATTATTCATTTATATTATTTTCAAGATTTTTCAGATATACCCGAATCGAGAAAAAAAAGTTTTCTATGTTTATGTCGTTTCTGATATATATTCCAAAATCCATTTTGTGGCATCAATATCCTTTATCTCAAAACATCAAGATAAATTACTCTTCAACTCTTACATCCATTCCTTTACTGGTCATGTTAATAAAATATCATCAATATAGAAAATAAAATTATAGAAACTCCAAGTATCAAAAACCATCTGTAAGATGTAATGATATACAATAAAATGATAAAAGTTCCATTATTCCATGAAAGAATCAAAATTCCTCTTACATTTTCTTGGAGAATAATTAATCCCATAAAAAATAAATTTAAGCCTACAAAACATACCTGTTATTTAATTTTCAATAAAGCCTTTTGGTTTATCTATGTTGATATCCTTCTCCAAACCACTATGACAGAACACCGTCTTCTCATCCAACTACACAAAAAATAGATCTTAAAAAGAAACTAGATTTAAAACTGTTTTATTTTTTTAATTATTCAAAACTGAGGAAAATATCTTACTAAAATATATTATTTCAGTTTGTTGAATGTGTCACGAACCGCCCTCGGGGCCCGTGCCGTGACTACCCCAATCCCGCCTTCCATAGGCCAGGGGCTGGCGACTAGCACCAAGGCGTAAATCCCGATAACTGGGAAGGCATTGCCTTTATAAAAGTAAACAAAAATAACCACAGAGAACAAGCGGAAGTAAAACACTAAGTACAAAAGAAAGTGCTGAAAAGTAAATGGGCCAGAATACAAACCCAAAAGAAAGTACAACTACAACTGAACAAAGTACAACAGGAAAATACAACAGCTGGTAGAATGGAAGCGGCTCCTGGGTCGTCCTCCTCGAATCCTACCTGAAGGGTAGGTACAGATGGCTCAGCTCCTGGATTGTCCACCACGGATCCTACCTGAAGGGTAGGTACAGAGAGCCTCCACAACGCTCTCGCCTGTCAACCTCCTCCGAGTGTAGTCTCGCCGTGAAGTCCACCTCCGGATACTGACTCGTCGTGAAGTCCACCTCTGGGTACTGACTCGTCGTGTAGTCCACCTCCGGGTACCATCCAGTCCTCGAACACTCGGCCTCCAATAGCACATCCCGTCATCTGCAACCAACACAACGAGGTGCGGGCATAGCCCGTGCAGGGGTGAGTATAACGATACTTAGTAGGGACCCCGAGACCCTCAAGGTCTCACTAAATCCAATAAGGATATCCACAAAGAAGATCTCAACAGATAACCTCTACTTAGGTATATGCCCATACATATACCTAAGTTATCAAGTAACCCATTTCAATCATTAGGAAATACAAGATTATGAAATCAACGGATAACCACAACCCAGGTATATGCCCATACATATACCTAAGTTATCAAGTGACCCATCTCAATCATTAGGAAACACAAAGATTATTGACTCAGCTCAAACAAGGATTTTCATTATCGAAACCGTAACTGCTGAAGAGTCCCGTCTCTGAAGTGTACAGTAGTCCTGTCACGACTCCGAGGTACTACTCACTAACCTAAGACTGCTGAGGTACTCCTACTGTCGAGTACTGCGGGTCAGCCACCCAAACACAGTAGTGCTTCCCACCGAGGTATGTCACCCAAACACAGTAGTGCACACCCCCTAGTAGCCTGCTGAGGTACTCTCCGGACGAGCACCGCGGGTCTGCACTATCACACAGGTAGTACTCCGTCCGCCATGGGTCTGCACTCAAACAAGTAGTGCTCCGTCCACTGGGCTAAACAAGTCCCTCCGACTCGAATCGGACAAGCAGTATTTAGGTCTCAGCCAGCTACACGGTCTCCGTACTCCACACGCTCGTCTCCAGCATCGCGAGTCTGCCGCTACAACCAAGCGCAACACCTCTATCGAGCCACGCGGGTCTACCGCTACAACCAAGCGCTCCACCGCCAAGGATCTGCTGCTACTCTACTAGATCGTCTCTAGGAGGGTCCGCTCCACGAGCTACAAATCGATACTCCAAGTATCTCAAAGTCACACAAAGAAGTATCTCAAAGGAGCGCCTCATCATAGGGGTCTCAACACAACTGACTGCGCGTCAATCGGACGCCCGGTCTGTGAGTTATTAGTCTTTTCGTCCCAGGGGCCCGGTTGGTTTCGTGTACGAACCAACAGTCTGTATCTCATCTGTACCCCGAAGTCTCATGGGGTAAACTCATAGGGACCGTTTCTCAAAGGCATCACCAACGCCGCTGACGGTTCGTCAAACGGATGTCCTGTCTGAAAGATATCAGTTTTTCCATTCCAGGGGCCTGGATGGATTTCGGTATGATCCAACCCGGCCCAAAATCCAACGGCGTCCAAAACTCGGGCGGAGTATGCCAAAAGTTCCGTCTCATCAAGAGGAAGTCAACGAAACAGACGGCGCATCAATCGGACGCCCGGTGTGTTAGTTATTGGCTTTTTCGTTCTAGGGGCCCGGTTGGTTTCGTGAACGAACCAACCCGACCACACTCCAACGGCATACCAACCTCGAGCGGAGTAAGCCAAAAGATCCGCCTTACTTAGGGTAATCCATCAAAGTCGACGGAACGTCAATCGGACGTCCGTAGCTCAAGTTACGAGCGTTTCCGCACCGAGGGCCCGGTTGGTTTCGTGTACGAACCAACCCGGCCGAACCCAAAGTATTCCGAAACCTCGAGTGTAATATACGGAAACGACCGCCTCGATCCAAGGATCGCATCGCAACTGGTGGTTCGTCGATCGGAGGTCCGAAGCCCGAGATATGGGTAAAAAAACCGAATCTCGTCAGAAACTGGGGGTCTGGGCCCGGTCCGACCCGGCCCAGTACCCCCCTGGGCCAGCCTGAACCGGGTCGGCCCGAACCTGGTTTGGGTCCGGCCCGGTTGGCCGTGACCCGGCCCGATCGGCGCGGCCCGATCGGCGCGGCCCGGCCCGGCCCGACCCGGCCGGCGCGACCCGGCCCGGCGCGGGCGCGGCCCGCGGGTCGCGGCACCCGTGCGATCAATTCGCGGATCACGGAGACAGCTCTGCCGTTTGGCCGAGCGGAGATTTGTAACGGGGGGCGTAGTCCCCCCGTGTTTTTAATATATTGGCGGCCCCACGTGGGGTCCACCCGCTGTCAACACCGGGGGTTCAACCCCCAATTCTTCCTGAAAGATCGGCCGGCCTAAGGCCGGCCGTTATTCCACACGCGGAACCCTCGGGGTCCCGCTGCCTTTATAGAACACCTGTGGCCGGCTTTGGCCGGACCGCCGCGGCTCAGCCGCGACGGGTTCTTCCGGCGGCGCTCCGCCGCTGCCGGTCGCCGGCGCCGGCACGTCGGGGTGGCGCGCGGCCGCTGACTTCTGCGGACCACCGGATGCACTCCGGTGCTCCGATTCTCTTGCGGTCTTCGCCGGCAGTCTTCTCGGATCAAGATCTTCAGAATGGATATCTCAAAACTCCAAAACGGTTCTGCCTCCTCATCATCGTCAAAACTACGCCCCCAAAACAAACTGTAGAGGGTTGTCGGGCCGTGTTCGTTTGGCCCGCGCCCTCCGCGTTATGTGCTAAATATTTGGCGAAATAAAACGTTTGATTTTCCAAAACTTATAAGCACACAACTTATCATTTTTATAATAAAAAAATTCCAACAAATTAATTCTACAATCAACCCGAATAAACGAACGGTCCGCGGATCAACCGGGTAATTGGTTGGTCCGTGCTCGTTGTTCTTTTCTCAAGTGTTTAAGAGGAAACCAAACTTTATTCCCCTACATCGCTTTTCGTTATGTGTTGACGAAGTCGCGGAAAGGTGGCGGCGATTCGTCGACATCAGAAAAGAGAAGTCGTTGACGACGTCGGCGTTCTTCGTGAAAGGCACTCCCTTCTTTATTCCGGAAGGAGTGGGAAGGAGGCATCCAAGAAGGGATCGACGTTGGAAACTTCACGTTCTTCTTTGGAAAAGGCATTCTTCGTCGAGAAGACGTTGTTCCATGTTTGGAGATGTCCTTCGTGTTCTTCGTTGAGGGTGGAATTCTCTTCAATCCTTCCATGACTCTATCACAAAGATTTAGCCAACCCCAAACAATAAAACAACACACCTTATTATAGTGTTAGCTTAATGAATTCAGAATAATTCAAATTCATTAAGTTACATCCTTCATTAATGGGTGGAGAGGCTCCAAAATTAAAGAAGGTGGAAGTGAAGAGTCACATTTAATTGGGGGGGGGGGGTTCAAGGGAGTTAAGGAGTTTAAGGAGTTAGGAATTTGAGGGGTTTTGCCACATTAAGCGCAAGGGAGTTTAAGGGGGGTAGAAGAGAGTTAAGTGGGAGGTGAAGGGTTAGGGCTCGTGTGGGCCCCACCTCACCTTAATCCTCACTTGGTTAGTTAGGAACTTGTGATTCCACCCCAACTTCCACACTTAGGATATAACCACTTAAGAAGATAAATAAAATTTGTAAGACAAATTTTATTTTTCTTTACACTTAAACCACAACCTTATTAAACAACTGCTCCCAAGCAAACGCAACTCCAGGAAAGGCATTCCTAAGCAAAAACCGGCGCTACGGTTCCATCGGTGCCCTCGGAATTTGATTCCGGGCACCGGTTCAAAAGTTAGAAATTCCCGCTCGTTCGTTCACTGAACGTACCCGAGCCAAACTTCGGAAATTGATTCTGGGCACACCGGGCCTCGGAATCAGGCGCTGTCAGAAACTGTTTTCTTGTGAAATTCCAAAGAAAATTAAGAAAAAAATTTCCTTGAAATTTCTGGGTCTTTACATTACTCCCACCTCAGGGATTTACGTCCCCGTAAAGCTTCATCACAAACTAGGGTCACAAAAGCGGTACAGAGCACGCATCTGAGCCTTCCGCTCCCATGTGCTCACCTGGAGGTTCCCGTACTGTCAAAGGAAGTGCACCCAAGGAATCAATCATCCTCGTAGGATCTGCTCCTGTCTATCCTTGATCCCCACTGGAACCTCCGTGCATGTCGCTCTATCATCGACGTCCAACTCCCTGAGGTCGATGATGTGTGAAGGATCAAGCACATATCTCCTCAATTGAGTTACGTGAAAGTCATCGTGCACCTGGTGCAACTGAGGTGGATGGGTCAAGCGATAAACCACCTCGCCTACCCTGCTGGGGACCTAGAAAGGTCTATTGAACCTCAGAGATCTCTTGCCGCCTCGGCTACATCTCCGTAAACCTCGTCGAGGTGAGACCTATATAAGAACGTGGTCGCCATCCTCGAACTCTAAAGGTCTCCCTTTTTAGGTTAGAACTGAAACTCAAAACTCCTGCTGCCATGAGGGTAAGGTTGGCCGACCCAAGAATGATCAGCTACACCCTCCCATGCACGAGTTTATCTTGTGCTGCCAAGGGTTTCCTTTTCGCCAACCAAGGAAAACCCATCCCAACGTTTGCCTAATACCGTCAATTTGAGTATGAACAGTGATTTCCAAATACATACTCAAACTAACGTCGTAAGGCCTCGACGCTGCCACCAAGAGGTCCTAACCGAGACTCTCGCCTCAAGGGTCAGATCACACCATCGGCATAAGTGTGACTATCGAGTCTCCTCCCAAAGGTATCTCCAGACGTGAGGGTCAAGTCAACAGCTTAACCGGAATCTCTAGGTCTGGGACTAGATTCATGGAAGCAAGGGATGATTCGTTTCGATGCCTGTGGCTACGGCAGCTAGTGGAAGATAAATTCCGCACTTCGAATCATCCTTAGAGCCCCTTTTTGGTCGCACTCCATGACCGCAAGCAGCTACCCTCTTTCCCTGCTCTCCAACTCCCTGAGTCTAGCGGGGACTACAAAGGCGGGTGATGGTAACATGTTGAAATGTACACCACCACGAGCTGCTCTCCAAGATCTGCCTCCATGTCTGCTGCTCTGCAGATTCATCTGTCCTTAACATTTCCTCTTCTTGAAACATTTTACATGCCCAAGTCTCCGAGACTGGTGTCGGTTTCCTTCTTTCCAAACTTCTAACATTCTCTGGCTGTATTCGATCAGCAAAGAATTCTCAACCACAAAGGTTCCTTCTAGCACTCTAGCCTAAGTAGAAATGCATAGAGAAAAGGTGCTGGCTCCGAAGCCCTTAAACATACCATGCTCAGAGGTCCGACCTCTATTGCACTGATCGAAACGCTTCCATTGAGTACCCGATATGTTCGGTACGCCTAGATGAATTCTCAGCTATCAACACGTCGTCCCGCTGAAACTGTAAAAGTTCTAGAAAATTCTCGGCCACCTCCTCAAGCCAGTCCTCAGCCGCCTATGAGTCAGGTTCACCTCGGAACATGAGGGTATCTGAAGTTAGAACACATGTAAGGCAGTAAACTTACATGTGTCACCTACCGGTACCGCGGGTTGTAACTGCTGACCAACAGGTAGTGATGTATAGCTGACACACTACCCAAAGGCACTATCTCAGGCATCAGTTCACGTACCGAAGCCTCATCACTATGAGGACCATCCTCATGGTCATTCACTGGAAAACACTAGTGGCCAAGTCCACCATCCACTCTACTGATGTCTCAGCTAGGCGGAAAACTCTAGCAATCGCCTCCAGCCACTGCTCTGCTGTCTGGAAATCTGCCTCGCCTCGTAACTTCTGAGGCCTCTACTGCTGGAACTCGTGCAACGCGCTCCGCCAGCGTGCACAGTTTGCTAGTATAGCCGTTGGAATCTGCTACCCAACAGGTGGTGGTGCTACTAGTACACCACCCGAGGGTGCCAACATAGTAAAAAGGGCCCTGCACCAGAGCCTCGTCGCTCGGTGAGCCATCATCGAGTACTCTCTCGGAACTCCAACTGACTGTCTGCGTGGAGACATCCTAAACAGATGCGACACGGTCAACGTATTATACCTGGTGAGATGACCTGGTTTGAGCTGACTTTAAAACTTTGGAAACACAAACGCAATCAGTGTTTTTGTGTACAAAGTCGGAATCAGTATTCAGGGTCCTGGTGTACGGATACGTCGGCCGCCGCACCAACACTAGACTCCCTGAACTGAACACCACACTCGGTACCCTTAACACTATTGCTTCACATAGAAAAAGATCGGAGTCCTGAGTTCTGCGGTAGAACCGAACTCCTCTGATACCAATTTGTCACGACCCGCCCTCGGGGCCCGTGCCGTGACTACCCCACGCCCGCCTTCCATAGGCCAGGGGCTGGCGACTAGCACCAAGACGTAAATCCCGATAACTGGAAAGACATTGCCTTTATAAAAGTAAACAAAAAGAACCACAGAGCACAAGCGGAAGTAAAACACTAAGTACAAAAGAAATTGCTGAAAAGTAAATGGGCCAGAATACAAACCCAAAAGAAAGTACAACTACAACTGAACAAAGTACAACGGGAAAAGACAAAAACTGGTAGAATGGAAGCGGCTCCTGGGTCGTCCTCCTCGAATCCTACCTGAAGGGTAGGTATAGATGGCTCAGCTCCTGGATTGTCCGCCACGGATCCTACCTGAAGGGTAGGTACAAAGAGCCTCCACAACGCTCTCTCCTGTCAACCTCCTCCGAGTGTAGTCTCGCCGTGAAGTCCACCTCCGGATACTGACTCGTCGTGAAGTCCACCTCCGGGTACTGACTCGTCGTGTAGTCCACCTCCGGGTACCATCCAGTCCTCGAACACTCGGCCTCCAATAGCACAGCCCGTCGTCTGCAACCAACACAACGAGGTGCGGGCATAGCCCGTGCAGGGGTGAGTATAACGATACTCAGTAGGGACCCCGAGACCCTCAAGGTCTCACTAAATCCAATAAGGATATCCACAAAGAAGATCTCAACAGATAACCTCTACTTAGGTATATGCCCATACATATACCTAAGTTATCAAGTAACACATCTCAATCATTAGTAAATACAAGATTATGAAATCAACGGATAACCACAACCCAGGTATATGCCCATACATATACCTAAGTTATCAAGTGACCCATCTCAATCATTAGGAAACACAAAGATTATTGACTCAGCTCAAACAAGGATTTTCATTATCGAAACCGTAACTGCTGAAGAGTCCCGTCTCTGAAGTGTACATTAGTCCTGTCATGACTCCGAGGTACTGCTCACTAACCTAAGACTGCTGAGGTACTCCTCCTGTCGAGTACTGCGGGTCAGCCACCCAAACACAGTAGTGCTTCCCGCCGAGTTATGTCACCCAAACACAGTAGTGCACACCCCCTAGTAGCCTGCTGAGGTACTCTCCGGACGAGCACCGCGGGTTTGCACTATCACACAGGTAGTACTCCGTCCGCCATGGGTCTGCACTCAAACAAGTAGTGCTCCGTCCACTTGGCTAAACAAGTCCCTCCGACTCGAATCGGACAAGCAGTCTTTAGGTATCAGCCAGCTACACGGTCTCCGTACTCCACACGCTCGTCTCCAGCATCGCGAGTCTGCCGCTACAACCTAGCGCAACACCTCTATCGAGCACCGCGGGTCTACCGCTACAACCAAGCGCTCCACCGCCAAGGATCTGCTGCTACTCCACTAGCTCGTCTCTAGGAGGGTCCTCTCCACGAGCTACAAGTCGATACACCAAGTATCTAAAATTCCCACAAAGAAGTATCTCAAATGAGAGCCTCATCATAGGGGTCTCAACACAACAGACGGCGCGTCAATCGGACGCCCGGTCTGTGAGTTATTAGTCTTTTCGTCCCAGGGGCCCGGTTGGTTTCGTGTACGAACCAACCGTCCGTATCTCATCTGTACCCCAAAGTCTCATGGGGTAAACTGATAGGGACCGTTTCTCAAAGGGATCACCAACGCCGCTGACGGTTCGTCAAATGGACGTCCTGTCTGAAAGATATCAGTTTTTCCGTTCCAGGGGCCTGGTTGGATTTCGGTATGATCCAACCCGGCCCAAAATCCAACTGCGTCCAAAACTCGGGCGGAGTATGCCAAAAGTTCCGTCTCATCAAGAGGAAGTCAACGAAACAGACGGCGCATCAATCGGACGCTCGGTGTGTTAGTTATTGGCTTTTTCGTTCCAGGGGCCCAGTTGGTTTCATGAGCGAACCAACCCGACCACACTCCAACGACATCCCAACCTCGAGCAGAGTAAGCCAAAAGATCAGCCTTACTTAGGGGAATCCATCAAAGTCCACGGCACGTCAATCGGACGTCCGAAGCTCCAGTTACGAGCGTTTCCGCTCCGAGGGCCCGGTTGGTTTCGTGTACGAACCAACCCGGCCGAACCCAAAGTATTCCGAAACCTCGAGTGTAATATACCAAAACGACCGTCTCGATCCAAGGATCGCATCGCAACTGACGGTTCGTCGATCGGAGGTCCGAAGCCTGAGATATGGGTAAAAAAACCAAATCTCGTCCGAAACTGGGGGTCTGGGCCCGGTCCGACCCGGCCCAGTACCCCCCTGGGCCAGCCTGAACCGGGTCGGCCCGAACCTGGTTGGGGTCCTGCCCGGTTGGCCGCGACCCGGCCCGATCGGCGCGGCGCGGCCCGCGGGTCGCGGCACCCGTGCGATCAATTCGCGGATCGCGGCGACAGCTCTGCCGTTTGGCCGAGCGGGGATTTGTAACGGGGGGCGTAGTCCCCCCGTGTTTTTAATATATTGCCGGCTTTGGACGGACCGTCGCGGCTCAGCCGCGGCGGGTTCCTCTGGCGGCGCGCCGCCGCTGCCGGTCGCCGGCGCCGGCACGCCGGGGTGGCGCGCGGCCGCTGACTTCTGTGGACCACCGGATGCACTCCGGTGGTCCGATTCTCTTGCGGTCTTCGCCGGAAGTCTTCTCGGATCAAGATCATCAGAATGGATATCTCAAAACTCCAAAACGGTTCTGCCTCCTCATCACCGTCAAAACTACGCCCCCAAAACAAACTGCAGAGGGTTGTCGGGCCGTGTTCGTTTGGCCCACGCCCTCCGCGTTATGTGCTAAATATTTGGCAAAATAAAACGTTTGATTTTCCAAAACTTATAAGCACAAAACTTATCATTTTTATAATAAAAAACTTCCAACAAATTAATTCTACAATCAACCCGAATAAACGAACGGTCCGCGGATCAACCGGGTAATTGGTTGGTCCGCACTCGTTGTTCTTTTCTCAAGTGTTTAAGGGGAAACCAAACTTTATTCCCCTACCTCGCTTTTCGTTATGTGTTGACGAAGTCGCGGAAAGGCGGCGACGATTCGTCGACATCAGAAAAGAGAATCCGTTGACGACGTCGGCGTTCTTCGTGAAAGGCGCTCCCTTCTTTATTCTGGAAGGAGTGGGAAGGAGGCATCCAAGAAGGGATCGACGTTGGAAACTTCACGTTCTTCTTTGGAAAAGGCATTCTTCGTCGAGAAGACGTTGTTCCATGTTTGGAGATGTCCTTCGTGTTCTTCGTCGAGGGTGGAATTCTCTTCAATCCTTCCATGACTCTATCACAAAGATTTAGCCAACCCCAAACAATAAAACAACACACCTTATTATAGTGTTAGCTTAATGAATTCAAAATAATTCAAATTCATTAAGTTACATCCTTCATTAATGGGTGGAGAGGCTCCAAATTTAATGAAGGTGGAAGTGAAGAGTCACATTTAATTGGGGGGGGGGGTTTCAAGGGAGTTAAGTAGTTTAAGGAGTTAGGAATTTGAGGGGTTTTGGCACATTAAGTGCAAGGGAGTTTAAGGGGGGTAGAAGAGAGTTAAGGGGAAGGTGAAGGGTTGGGGCTCGTGTGGGACCCACCTCACCTTAATCCTCACTTGGTTAGTTTGGAACTTGTGATTCCACCCCAACTTCCACACTTAGGATATAACCACTTAAGAAGATAAATAAAATTTGTAACACAAATTTTATTTTTCTTTACACTTAAACCACAACCATATTAAACAACTGCTTCCAAGCAAACGCAAATCCAGGAAAGGCATTCCTAAGCAAAAACCGGCGCTACGGTTCCATCGGTGCCCTCAGAATTTGATTCTGGGCACCGGTTCAAAAGTTAGAAATTCCCGCTCGTTCGTTAACTGAACGTACCTGAGCCAAACTTTGGAAATTGATTCTGGGCACACCGGGCCTCGAAATCAGGCGCTGTCAGAAACTGTGTTCTTGTAAAATTCCGAAGAAAATTAAGAAAAAAATTTCCTTGAAATTTCCGGGTCTTTATAGAATTCTTTTCAAAACATTCCTCAAATCATACAATTTTATACCATTTAGTTACTCTTTCAATATGTATTCCTATCAGTTATACAGTTCTATTTTCCACATTAGTTATTTAATTAGTTACCATGTTCCTAAACCATACCTGGTGTCCATATCCTCCATTAGTATTTACTATTACTACTCCAAGTAACACAGGTTTCTTACCTCTTCTGATCATTTATGTTCTTTATCATTTGTAAGAAAATTAAATTGAATTATATATTAAAAATTCTTTACTAGTTTTAACTAGGTAGTGCTTGTTGACACCTAAGATTCAGCTTCTTCCAAACCCTAAATTTTTTTATTTTATTCCCAACCTTTCTTAATCTTAGAGCATTCTGTTACATAAAAAATTGTAACATTCTAAACATGTTTAGCATCTTCCACTATGTAAATTCATTATGCCTTCAAATCTTTTATTCCACGTGAACAATATGAAACAAATAGACTTCCATTTAGATCAACATATATATTTTAAATTTATTATTTTCTCTCAAATTCACATTCCAATAAGTTTTCAACCTTCCAAAAATCACCTTCATTGAATAAAAAATTCCATATAATAATAATATTTTATGGATTATTATCCTTGAGATAAAATATAATGTTTTCATCATCATACCCAAGAGAGAAAATTTCTTGGGACTGAGATTCCAACGTATCCTTTTCCCCTAATATCAGTATGGATTTATGTGATACTATGAAAATATATATATTTAATACAATTTAATTCATGATTTAGTGGATAAAATCACCCTTACTACAACCTAGAAGAATGTGAGGACTAGTGTATTTGAAAATTAGGTACGTATCATAAAAAAATGAAATATAAGTACAATAAAATTATTGAAAACTTCCTTAACATGATCCTAACATTCCATTATTCTTCTAAAACTGCACAAGAAGAAATGGGTGAGCTATAAATATGTGATTCAAGAGGCATATAAACCATTATATGGTAAACCATTATATGTGATTCAAGAGGCATATAAAGGTAACATAAGAGGGTTGATATTCATAATATTGAACAATTAATCTTGATATAACATGATAAAATATAGGAAAAATAAGACTGTGACAAAAACATAAAACATGACATCATAAACATATTTCAAGGATAAACTCAAAGAAATAATAATATAGTGTGCTTAAGATGACCTCCCACACACTATACATGGCATATCATGAGATAAAAACATTACCCAATGAATTTTAAAGATATATAATTATTATCCCATTTATCACTTTCATATCATGTACTTCAATAATTGTTCCACATAGATTATACAATATAAGGATGAATTTCAGCAATTTTATCCCCATGATTAGGGAGTTCATGTCACATACTTGTAAATCCACAATTGATTATGGTTAATTAAAACTATTTGGATACCCTTTAGTGTAAATGGATATGAGTATTCACTATAAAAATTTTTGACTTGTAAAATTATAGGATAATTTTGGTAGCATAATTAAGGGAAATAAAGAATTATATAAGGGGTGAATGAGATGAAAAGTGGTACAAACACATTTTCCCATTAAGAGCCTCATAAGGTGACATTAGAATGCTAGAATTGAAACTATTTTTATAGGATAAATACACTAGGATAATTTATTGATCCTAATATCCATTGAAATCCATTGAATAAGATATCAAAATATTCCCATGATTTTGACTTGTTTTTTCAGATTAACCATCCAATTGAGGGTGATGAGAAGTTCTGAAGCCTATCTCTATATCAAAAACTTTCTGAAGGCTTCTCCTGAACCTCAAGGTAAAACTTAAATCTTGATCAAATAAAATAGAGATTATAAATCTTTGAATTATTACAACTTTCATTATGTATATCTTAGAGAGTAGTTTAGAAGATAAATATTTCTTTATAGTAATGAAATTTGATGACTTGGAAAAGCAATTGACCTCCACCCAAATGGATTTATTAATTATAGGTATCATGGATAATCCTATGATGAAATATTTATTTATGTTTCCCATATCCATAACTACATGTAAAATGGTTTCATCATACCCTTAGACATAAATCATCCCACCTTGACTTGTTGGAATACCAAACATCGAGATACAAACTCCACAATATATCTCTTCATGTTATCCCTCCAAATGTTTTTATTCAAATATCTATACATATCAGTGCTTCCTAGATGAATATATAAGGAGGATCTATAGTAATTATCCATAAGTTCTATATTCAGTTATGGTTTTTATGGGTAACATATCTAAGTTCCAAACCTTATTACTCTATCTTCAAAAAATTTTAAATTTGGAATATTCAATACCTTCTTCTATAGAACAAAATTTTTTTCTAGGCATCCTTGATCCTCTCAAGAATATATATTGTGAAGATATTTGAGAAAGGTAAAATTAACATCACTTTATTACTCCCATTTCCATGCTTTATTTTTCCAAGATGATTGGATCCCTTGCAGTCCCCAACATAGATAAGGTTGTAAGATCCTTTCTACTTATAAAATATGCAACTTTGTTTGATTTCCTAAGATAGTAAATGATCAAACAATAATAATCCTTGATCATCTTTAACCATGTCATTTGGTGTATATTGAGATCCTTTTTATGAAAATATACTTGACGATTTTATTATTTTTATATATATCACACTTCTCCCAGTAGAGATAATGTCTCTAAATACTTATTGAGAAGATCACTACTAAAAATTCTAGATCATGTGTTGCGTAGTTTTACTCATGGTTCTTTAATTAGTTGGAGGCATAGGCTATCATTTTTTCATCTTTCATGAGTATATAACCAAATCACTTTTTTATGCATCACTGTAGATAAAAAAAATCTTCCCCTCTAGTGGGTAATGTGAGCACATGTGCAGTGATTAACCACTTCTTTATATCTTAAATTTTTTTTCATTCATAATTCTAGAAAAAATGAGAAATTTATGATTAATATTGGTTAGTGGACTTGAAAATCATGATAAGTTCATAAAAAATCAATGGTAGTACCCAACTAATCCATGAAAACTATTGATTTTAATGAAATATGTTGATATGGTCCATCCTTTGATTGCCTATATTTTTTATTGATCTACAAATATATCTTTTTTTGTGATATAGTTCCACAATAAATATAATTTCTCTAACAAATACTCACATTTAATATAATTTTCTTATATTTTTTCTTTCCATTAGGTGTTCAATACAATATTTAATTTCTCACCATGTTTCTCATTTCATTAAGAGAAAATAAAAATATATTTTATAAAAACTACCACATATTCGTTGAGATTAACCCTAAAGACACTATCCATAATGTCCATGAATATTCCTAGATCATTAGTGAGTACAAATGGAATCACTATGATCTATTAGTGCCTATACCTTTTATGAAATTATGTCTTGGGGATGTCATGCTTCTTAACCTTTAATTGATAATATCCTAAACAAATAACCACCTAAGAGTAGTATTGGGATCCACATTGCTATTTGAACAAGTCATTAATCCATTCAAGGGGATACCTTTCTTTATAGTGAAATTTTTGAACTCAATATAATTAATGTACATGTGCATTGACCCATAAGTGTTCTTGATATTGAGAACCGACACACCCCATGTCAAACCACTTGGGCATATAAAACCTTTATTTAGATTCTCCAATAATTGTTTCCTCTCATCATCATGTTTAAAAACAAAAAATTTATATAGATACCAGGAAATTAAAAAATATCAAGTTATTATATCAATTGATAATTGAACCTCACGACTAGGAGGAAGACCAAGAAATTCTTCAAGAATTGGTTTAATGAATTCTCTTACAATGGGAATGACACCAAGGATAATATTTTATTTAGTCTCAACCATTTTAGTTATACATTCTTACTCATAAAACAATAATATCAATTATTGAGATGATGGTGATAAAGAATATTCATCCCCCTACATTCATTTTCATATAATTGGAGGACAATTCATGATACAGTGGGTGATTTCCTTCTCTTAGAACCTTATGACGCATCTATATAAGGAAAGATAATCCACACCCATAATTACATCAAATTATACTAAAGGGAGAATTAAATGGTTTTTGGTATGTTTATCTTAAAAATATGGAAAAGAGTGGATTTATGTACTTGGGATGCATTAATTCCCCAATTTTTTATCTTCCCTGATAACTCAAATTCTATTATTTATGGTTGTGTTTGAATAATTCTACTAAAATTTCATGATATGAAATAATGTGTAGTACCAGAATCAAATATCATGTTATCTATTCCTAAATTAATGACTAGAATACCTATCACAACTTTATTGTGAAGATACCCCTTAACAGTTATGATTTCATATGCTTTCCTCTACTCTCTAGGCCTTGATGTTGGTCATAATCAGTTATCATTATCAAACCTTGGCTGATCACATTTATTTGAATGGTGTATCTATTTATTTTTGTAGAAAAATTGGACTATCGAATGAGGGTTTATTGAAGAATTAAATTCTTCCATAACACTGGTGGGTTTCTACCATTGGTAATCACTATCAATGTTCCCTTCCATCCCACACATAAAGATGTTTTTATCCCATTTAGGCAATTTTTTGGATTCCTCTTCACACACTTTTGTCAAGATAAGTTTCATAATTTATTACCCCCATGAGATTTATTCATCACACCACTAGGATTAAAATACATTCTCCACTTATGGTCTGTATTCCCAAGAAACTATTTAGATTCACTGATCTCTATTTCAATTTTTAGGGAACATAAAACAATTTCCATGTTGCTGTCAAAGTCCAAATCATGAAGAATTTTTAGACCCATATTTATCCTAAAAAATAATTGGTTTACTTAACATTTAGGGGAAATGAAAAATATGGAGGTGTATTGTACAAGTATTTTAATGTTTTACTCATATGTACTGGTGTATTCCTCATCCTTTTACTTAAGGCTAGAAAATACCTTTATTTAAGTTAGAGAGTGTGAGTAAAATATTTGGAACTTTTTTTTTCTAAAATTACTTCCACTCCATCACTTTGATCTCCTCCACAAGTTTTTTATTTTTGGCCAATGTATACTATTGATTAGTTTCTATCTTCATATGATAATCATCCATCATGAAATTCTCTAACATAAAGAATTTATATATGGAGAAGATCTTTGTAGGTGGATTTTATAATTCCTATAGATTCAAGTTTTAGTACAAAACATGAGTCAATTAATAATGTATTATCATGATTTTCATTATTCTTATATGTATTGGGTTAGGAATATCATTTGTATCTTTATCATGTTCCCCCTCACATTGGTTATTTGATCGAGTTCTCCTATTTCTATCCATCTACTAAAAATAAAGGGAACATCAGGGATGTGTATTATTAATTTATTAAAAACATAAATGGGAAACCATTAACATTATCGTGATAAATCATAAATGACATATATCCTTTAACCTATGAATTTATGGGTTTCAATCTAACTTGTTCATGATATATTTCTTAACATAAAATATTATGGGCATTTTTGTTTTCTTAATGATTGTTCATAAGGAGAATAGGAATTTAAAAAAGTGTATCTTCTAGGAGTGTTAAACCAGATGTACAATAAGGAAACATTTAATTCACCATAATACAATCAAGTCCATCTCAATGCACCCTATTGGAGTTATTACCCCTAGGTAAAAGTATGCCATAGCCACATCCACATCCACATGTAGTATCCAGATAGTGATATATATTTTTGAAAACCACTGACCATATACTATATAGAAATTTAGGGTTTTTATCTATGTTTATTAGCGTACTTAAAGATGTCATGATCATTTTATAATATTAACCCCAAGAATAACTTGGCAATCCTTTGATACCAAAAATTACAACCCATATCTTTAATAGACTTTATTTCATAATTTAGTACCATAAAGAACACTTAGTAAAACACATAAGATAATGAGTGCAAGAGTGTATGGGAAATTAGGTACATATCATAAAAAATTGTAATATAAGTACAATGAAATTATTAAAGACTCCCTTAACAAGATCTTAAAATCCCATCGTTCTTCTAAAACTGAACATGATATCCTGGGGATACACATAATAAAGGGTTGAACAATAAAGTATATTAAGGGAGTAAAAAAATAATATTATTAGTTAATGTAGTAAATTTGATCCAATTGGTATATCATTTTATCATAATATTTGTTATAATCATAACATTGAATAGTTAGGCATGATATAACATGACAACAAAAAGGAAACATAAGAATGGCACCAAAACATTAAACATAACATTGTAAACAAAAGTCAAGTTTATCCACCAATAAGTAATCACATAGTGTTCTTAGTAGATAACCCCTTTCACCATAAATGTAATATCATTATATAAAAATATTACCCAATGAATTGGATGAATATTTAATTTCAGGCCCTCATGTCAAATTCATATCATATAAAATCATATGTGTGTCATATATATCTACAACATAAGGATTTATTTCATAAATTTTAACCTCATGATTAATGATTTTAGGTTAAATAAATATAAATCCATAATAAATTATGGATATGTACAACTAGGTTAATTTTATTGAGTATAAATGAAGACAGGTATTCACTACACAAATATTTCGAACAAAAAATCATAGGATAATTTCAGCAGCATAATAGGTGTACAAAAAGGATTATAAAAGGGGTTAATGAGAGATAATGGGTATATAATTTCTGTGGAATAATAATTATATTAATATAAATTAAAAAAATTATATCCCAACTTCAAAAATTAGAAATAATAATGTATTACATAAATAAGGTGCTTGAATAAAGAGGAGACTGAGAGGATCCCTTACCTTAATAGGGCGTTTCTAAAACATAAGAGGAACTTCTTATGATATTATAAGAACAATGGGAGGGATTTAGAGAGGTAAGGGTAGATTAATTTTAGTATTCAAGATTTTTTAGTGAATATTAAGGAGAGGTTGGATGTGTTTATATAGAAAACTAGAAGAGAGTTATTTATTAATTTTCAAACATAAGTTTTGTACTCTATATTAAAAAGTAATCAAAACCATAAGACTTACCATTATTTAACATTATTTGTTTCAATGTGTAGTTGTTTTAATTATTTTATAATTATAAAAACATAACACATTAAAATAATACCCTTTGTTAGGGGTAAGTGAGTCATATTTATAAACAATTAATTTTAAAACTTCAAAATTATAATATAGGTTTTGGAGGATTCATCTAGGGTTTATAAAAATAATTAAATAAACTAAAAAAAATTATTTTAATTTGGAAATATATATTTTTGCATTCATAAATTTTATAGAACATATTATATAAATTTTGGGTCATTGTGTTTTTTTAATACACACCGTATATTTATACCATATTTAATTTTGATATAAAAATTATAATGTCTCCAATTTTTTTGAAAAAATAACCATTGACTAATTTTGAAATGATAATTTAAAAAACAATATTTATTTTATCCTCATAATAGTACAAGTATTAGAATTTACACATTTAAATCAAAAAATTCATATTTATACAAAAGTAAGGGTTTTTTTAACAATTACAATTTTTTGACCCTTATAAAAATAATTTTTGACTTCATAAAATTATATTATCATTTATATTTAATAAATATTTTTTAGTAATAATATTTTATTAAAATATTAATTATTTATATAATTATTGAAATAAATAAAATAGAGTCACTTGATTAAAAATATATATTTCACAAAAATATAATTTATGTTTCATTGTATCAAAATATATTTTTTATAAAATTTATTATCAAATAATTATAAAGTAATATTAAAATGAAATAAATATAAATATTTTTTATGAAAAATAATAATATAAAGATTCATATTTTTTTGTTCAAGATATATATCCCTTTATTATATTTATAAATACTCTAAGGGTAAGGTGTGTGATTGTATGTTTTTTCATAGGGTGGTTCAGTGAACATGGTTTTTGTTAGGATATTGATGAGCTTGAATTTATACCATAAATAATTTTTCACATTATTTAGTTTTTGAATAACATATTTGGATTGGTTAAGGGAAAATCCCAGTGATTTTATCACCCTCATAAGCTCTAATAAATCGGATTTATAGGGTATGATCATTCACTTTGAGGCCATCTCTTATTGTGCCTATGTCAAATGGAATTTATTATAACCCAAAATATTATAATTTAAATGGTCACTATATAATGGATATATTATAAATGGTTATGATGATTTAAAATCTTTTATATCAAATAAAAAAACAACAGTCTGGAAAAACCAATGTAGTGGAGGTGTTTTCTATAACTTCATTTCACAATAAGGTATTTACTCATTTAGAAAAGAAAATCAATTTATCAATGTTAAGGCCATTACATATTATTTAAGAAAAATTCATATGAGATTCATCCACCATCAATCTATTCCATAGTTCCACTAAATGTTCCTACCTAATCAGTTTATAAAGACTCTAATTAACATGATAATCCATACAATTAACTACTTCTTACTGAAACTCATTTGGGAGTCTAGAATGAATCTTCATTCACCTATATAATTAATTCAAAGTTTTATTCATCCATTATAGAAAAATATTCTTCTATTTTGTCTCAAGTATAGTCTTCTCCTTTATAATTCCTTTTATCTTATAAAACATCTGATACTATTTTTTTCATCATTAACTCTATTTTCTGACCATAATAATTTTAGTATCATTCCAGTCTCATTATCCACCATGGATCTCCATTTGATGAGTGATCTAAAATCCTTAGACTTTTGTTTTAAGAAATATAGACACAAATTTTGTATTGAATAATCAATGAGGGTAATGTAGTTCAATGACCCTATATAATATCGAACTGGGGTTGGATTCCATATATCTGTATGAATCAACACAAAATTTTTATTCATTAATTCCATTTCTAACGATGAAAAAGACACCTTATACTAATTTCCAAGGATATAATTTCCGTATGTTTTATACTACACACAGTTGAGTTTCAGAATTCCTCTTACAAATAACATCCTCCGTCCTTTCTCAACATTTTATTTTGGGCAGTCATGATACAACTACAAAGTTCTAAATTTTTTCTACATTATTCAATGAACCTTTTAAATGAATAGTAAGAAATAAAGTTTTTAACTTAACACATTATAACACTACTACGGATCCATTTTTTATTTTCCTCACACTATCCAAAAATTCTTTCAGTGACCTGTATCATCTTGTTTTCCAAACAAAATAAATTTATTTCATAACCCTAGTATGAAATTAATGAATTAAAATTTCAAGATGCATTAATTATTCATTTGGAAACCTTTTTAACTATAAAATGTTCCTCTCCTACAGAAAGGTGAAACTATCAAAATCTTTTAGATACTTAATTTTTTTGCACATCTTCTTGGATGTTGAATATCCTAATTCCCTAGTGTGAAGGATCCATGACTCTAATGGTTCTAAAAATCCTAAAATAAAAGTGTTTTCTTCCACAATTGGGGAGTTTGTGGATGATATAGAAACATAATTTTTAGAATTGACTCATATATTCTAATAATACTATAAATACTCTATCTTTATACAATTATCACATAGATCATTTCTCTTATGTTCTCACCCTCCTTTTGAATTGGATTTTCCTCAAAGTAGAATACCCCTGACTTCCGGGATAAAAGTTGTTTCGATATTACCTGATAGTTATTTCCTATATATATTTTCATTGAAAATAAGGTCCTATATATCTTCAAGAACCATGTAATTCATACTACTATATTTTATCACCATGGTAACTGTTAGGAACAATAGGGGCCTATATACCATGAGAGGGGGGTGAATCAGGGTATGGATATTCTTTTCTAACGTCTTCCTACCCCACTGGATCTTGACCTCTTTATTACAAGGGTCACTTTGTTTGCACTTATGTGTTTATTATTATCAATTATTTTCTTCTTTATATGATGATGATGCTTTGAATGCAATGTAGGGATACAAGAAGGTAGGCACAAAGATTTTTACTTGGTTCACCATCACTGGGCTACGTCTAAGAAGCATACACCGACGATGTGCCGATGTACCAAATCCTCTAAAATCACACTAATATTTACAAAGTTTGGGATAAATAACTTATATTCCAAGGCTCACATCCTTTACAATGTTTAGGTCCAGCTCGTTGCTTTTCCAAGGGTCACTCCCTATTTCTCTCTCTCTGGCTCACTGCCGGTGGAGAGGATCACCTTTTTCCCCTTCCTTTGATCACTGCTCTAGAAAGGATCTACTCAAAGTTTATAGACATGTTGGTCTTTTCATTATAACTAATGAATAAATCCTAAATTGTTTTTATATTCTCTGTTGAAGACCAACTTTCACCCGTAGATGAATCTCACTTTTCACCAAAGGTATCGGGCAATCTTCCCGCTTTCACACAGCCCTGAATCACTATTGTGCTTCAACCACAACTGGCACCATTCTCTTAGATGGTGCACAAGTCTCGGAGTGCAAGTTACAACTAGAATGCAATTCTTCCTCAATCACATGCGCAACACAAGCTTCTGAAACTCCAAACTTGCACGACTGACACCCTTTTACGCCCAAACCAATATTTCCACACAACCACCAACTATCGCGCTTCTTCAAAACATGGAGCGCAAGTGTCACCAAACCACTTTTGCGACACCACATTATTCAACCCAAAATTGGGCTACACCCTTATTTTCTCTCCCAAACCACTCTGGACACACAGAAAACAACTAGCACACAACTTCTACTTGGGCGACCACACCACCACTTGCGCGACCACCACACCTGCGCGACGGGAGCTCTTATTTTCTCGAAGTGAAGAACTCACACCTAATGAGGAGGGTTCGACCTCTATTTATATGAATTTGGACACCCTGCACAATGACGTGCAAGTCTCCTCTCGGAATCCATGTCTCGCCACCCTATCTCTGTCGCCCAAGTCAGTTGTGCGACCAAACTTAAAACTTGGGCGCCCCTTTTCCCTTTGACATATTTTGATGTTCTGATCTTGAAAAACATATGGCGCGCAATTTTTCTCTCCTTCAAGTCAATGGCACACAATTCCATTTTCCAAAACCACTTTTCTCCATTTGTTGATTTTCAGGCCCAAAAATTTGGCAAACACTGGAAAATGGAGCCACCTTGTATCTGCTCCTTTTGTACCACCTCCAGATCATCCATTCCTTTCTCAACTTTCTTGAATCAAACATTGATCGTAAACCAAAACTCTTGAACTATACTTTCCACCATGAAATACCCTTTGTTGAATTTTTTTTATGTCATGGTTTTCTTTGTCAACAAACACAACATAGAGACCCACTTTTTCAACAAACACAATCATCTCAAAAATTCATCAATGATACCTTGAGGGATTTTTCCCTAACAGTAACTATCACATCCCATGAGTCTAGAAATGATTATAGGAATATTAATTCCTACAATATCTCAATGAACATAAATCCAATAAAATATAACTAAATCTAAATTAAATTAAATTAATTGGAATAATTATTATTCAGCATTACTCGTGACATCACCTTGTACCAAAATCACAACATTAAAACTCTTTTTTAATTTTTCTTATCTTTATAAATTTTTTTATTATAATATATATAAGTTACAAAATGGTATTCTTATAATAGATATTTAAGGACATTTTCCATGATAGAATCATCTTGATCACATCTGGTTCCTTCCAACGATCCTTTCATACACTCTCTTTTCATTATTTTCCAGCATGAATGCCATTAATAAATGACAAAGATAACTCTAAAATATGCAAACCTCTACTTGAATCTTCTATAATTTGAAAAGATTCCTATTAAATTTTTCTAATAATATATTCCCCACTTCAAATGTATACTTTCCAAAATAGAAAAATTCCACTAAAATGAAAAACAATAAAGGATAAGAAGCATCAATTTCCCAAAAATCTTCAAGTTGATTACCCCAAGATACAGCCTAACCTAGAACCAATATCGGATACAACTTTTTCACTACCATCCCATTATCTATAACTAGATTTTTGGAACCTCAAATGTAGAATGTGGTTAAGGAATATCTGAAATGAACAGTTTCATGAATCATTGTACATAAACTAAGAATAATATCAACCTATCCATGCATTTAATTATAATAATAAAATCCCAACTCACACCCAAAGAATATAAGATAATAATAGAATAAATCACTAAAAATAGAACACTACAAATTTATATGGTTAAAAATAAGATGTTTTCTATACAAAATCATCTAAATTTATTAAAGAACAATAGAAATACTCATTAAGTTATAAGTTACCAAACATACAGAACATTACCTATAAGAAAATGAAAATATACTTTATAATCAATCCAAATTAATGAAAATGAGTCTGATAAGAAAACTATGGTATAAGTTATCTCACCCATATATTTATAAATGGGATCTATAATAGCTAATCAACCTTGTTTGTTATATCACCCAAAAATATTTTCATATATTCATTACTTGATCAAGGCTACCTATCATTAATCATTTAATGCACTAACTCTATTCAAAACATCAGGTGAACAATAATTTCATTTTGAAGTCTTCCATACATTCTTCCAAACTTCTATATTTATAATGTTGGTGAAAAATATGGTCTCCAAATACTATATGTCCATTGTCACAAGTTATATAATCATTATTTTGGAATCATTAATTTTAAAAATTTAGTTTAATTTTCTAGAAAAAGATTCTAAATCTAAGATTAATATATTTAGAGGACTTATCCCACAAAAAATAATACCAAGGTATCCAAAGGGATGTTTCTAATAACCTTTTAGATAATTTGTCACCTCACCAACCAAATTAAATGTATAATCATATTAAACCCATTATAATACCCTTTTAGAATAAATAATAGGATAATTGTAAATTATACCAATCATAAATTCATGTTCCATGTTTAATTTACATAATTTATTCTCACACCCATGGAATGACTAGATAATAGGAAATCCTAAAACCACAAAAATTAGTACGGAATTATGATTCCAATCATAGACTAATCCATGAAATTTATATTAGAATTTAAAAGACTCAGTCTATATGCAGATCTCCCTATCCAAAAAACTCTATGAATACATATGACATTATACATAAAACATGCAATATATTTCTTAAAATTTAATGGACCATATACTTCTTGTTTATCAGAGTTATTTTTTTCCAATATCATTGAATGATTAAATCCTATTTAGTTTATTACTCTCATATAATCCCACTATTATAGATGGTTTATTGATCTACCAAGAGATAGATCTTTGAGAGAAATTGAAATATGGGGGGAAGAGTGGGAGCTGGCTTCCCTAGGATGTGATACTAGGACAAATTAAGTTCGAAGGGGGTTAATATTTTAATAAAAAATTTAAATAAAATATAAATTAGAAAAATGTCTATAGGTGGGAACTATTAGACTCATGGTGGTATCCAATATAATTTAAATATATTTCTATTTGGATTTCAGTAGATAATAAGTGGAGATAATTCAAGTACTAACCCCATTAAAAACCTGGTGCAACCCCTCCATCCATTCTATGGTGGAATGATATTCCACAATTATATGGTCCAAATTACCCAAAACACAAAAACTCCACATAGATATTTTTCATTAAAAACCACACCTTTAAAATATAATTTTTCTAAATTTTAAATGTTTCTAGTTGGCCCCACTTCCAAATATATTTAATATTTAAAATTACCATTGGTTTGAAATAGAAAATTCCATAAGCCCATAATGGATTAGAACACTACAGTTATTAGTCATGGTCTTAAATAAAGTATTTATTAATAAAATAATTTAATAATGTTATCTCTTTTTATAAAAAAAGTTAAATACATCCAAATGTTTTATATTTTGAAGTAAAGTTATTTGGATAGAAAATTCGTGTATTAAAAATAAGTATTAATAATCATAATCTCACCATTATTCAAGTGTAATTTCTTAAAATATATTATACCACTAAAATAGTTTAGTTGGAGGTTATATTTATCATATTAATACACATTGATATTGAAGGTGTTGTAAAAAAAATTGATAGGTGTTACATGGTGATGAAATAATTTTTTGATAAAACCAAAAAAAGTAGCAAAACATAATGTCATTAAATTAATTATAATTTTTGGATTTGGTGTCGCTAATGCTTATATATAAGGTTCCATTTTTATTTTTTTAAATATGTATTAGGATTATACAAATGTATAATGTTATAAATAGATATCTAAAAATTGACACACATTTATAAATATTTCATATATCATGTAAGTTAATGATAAATAACCCATTAAATTTAAATCTCCAAATTAGTCCTCATAAATTAACATTATAGAAATTTAGGGGTTATGATGAGATGATCAACATGCCCAGTGTAATATATTGCGATGCAGGTTTCACTCATGAGACACAAAATGTGTTTTTTCTCTTGGATTTACTAACTAGGTATATCAAATAGAATATCATATATTTTGTTATCAGTATAGTAAGAGTGCATGTTTCAAAATAATACTCATTACATGAGGTTAAAAATCTACATAACATGTGAACATTAATACATTGATACCATTATTACACAAACCTTGAGCCTGAGATAATCAAAGGAAGTTGGTTGTGTTTCTAATTATGTGGTAAATTTTACATTACCATGGTGTAATTTTTCCTTCTATATCATTTGTATGAATTTTTTTTGTGTTATTATGAAAACATAGAAATGTTTTCATCATTATTACAAAATTATCATGAAGTTTAATTATCTACATAGATAACACTTGGGTGAAAAAATTGTGATGTATTCATTTATCTCATTTATTCTTCAAATAAGCATCAATAATGCATGATTTTGACTATACAATATTGAAAATATTCATTTATCATGGTCATACTGAATGTCTTACACTATGGTTTGATATGATTATATATAATATATGAGATACATATTGTGGTCTTGAGTATAAAAACACATGTGTTTGATAAAGATGTTATTGAATTCTTTTATAGCCTCAGTACCAATGTAATTTTGATAGAGGCATTTCAATGATTATGATTATGATTTATGGAATTAATAAGAAAATTTAATGATTAAAAGGCCTATGGGTTCATAAAAAATGATTTTTGAATGGAGATTATTTTTTAGGAAGTTTTTATACAAAAATAAAAGAATTAATTGGTATATTATCCAAAAGTATTTTTTAATGATATTTGAAATATTTATTTATATAATTTCACAAGTTGTTACTATGATATAACAATAGTTAAAAAATACATAAAGCCTTTGAGAATTTAATACAAGTGATATATTGGAATAAATTATTCATTATTGGGTTATAACATAAATTTCTTTGTGATCATAATTCCATATGTTATATTGTTATTAACATTTAATTTTATTCCCGAATATATTTTTCTACTTTATAAAAATTATATATGGACATGACATATTATATCTCAATTATTTCACATTAAATTCTTTCAAACATTTAATTAATATTATAAAATAATATTTATGAGATTGTAAATTTTTTAAAAAATATATTTAAATGTTAAGTATCCATGATCAAGTAATAAATTAAATATTACAAATTAATAATGATAGAGATTTTGAGAAATTATTGAATATTAAATCACCCCTAGGAGTATCCATGGGGAGCCTATATAATGGTGGATATACTAGTGGTGATTTCATCTAAGCATAATAAATCATTTAGTTGAACACATCTATTTGTTGTTCCTTCCCATTTAATAGAGCTTATAGTAGGTCATGAAGATTGAGAATAATATTACCAACAAATAGTTCGTGTAGATTCAAATTTCATATGGATAACATTATAGAAGGGAGTTTGTTGGTTTCCTCTTAAATATATCCTTCAAACCTGAGAGAATAAAATTCCAAAATCTATCAAATAGTGATGTATATTATTTATAATTTCTGTATTCATTTTAAATATTTTATGGTAGGATCATATGTAAATATTTTGGGTAGTATTTTTTACTAACAAAAAATTTTCCCCCTTATAAACATAATAACTTTTTAATTTTTCTAAGATCTATACACCTATATATAATTCTAGAGGTTGAAAATAAAAATAAAATGATATGTATATCAAATAATTTAAGAAGTGAAACTTTTATACCATATAAATTCTCCTTAATAAAAAAAATTGATCATGGGTATCTCAAAATTGGAAATGAAACCTGAAAATATTGTATTATATTATCAATGAATGACATGAATCCATGTAATTTGAAAATAAAAACACAAAATTCATTTCCAATAATGTTGGAAAATTATAACTTATCATCATGTTTATATATAAAGCACATGTACATCACGTTTTCTATTCTTATTTCAGGGTCAAAATAAATTAGTAATTATATTTAAATTTATTTAGCACTATTAATAAAATTTTAAAATTAATATGGGATATGGATATTATGGTGAAGGATAATTAGAAAAAATATGTTTTAATATCAAGAGTATTGTTTTTGGAATAAACAATGAATTTCTCATATATGATAATTTTTCAGGGTTTTGTATTAAAAAAGGTTAGGTTGTGTTATATGTGAAGAAGGTTATCACTATATTTCATTAAATCATTAAATTACAAATTTTTTTCATAGACATAATATATTTTTACCACACCCACATTATTACGATTGTTAGAAAAAAGAATTAAAGAGTAAATATAAAGTGTTTGTGCCACCTTCACTATTAATAAATGAAAACTTATTTTATAAGTCAAAGGATATTATCAATACTTTAGGTAATCCTTTTTTTTTTAAAATGGTACAATAATTCATTGAAAAAAAATCAATTTTCCTCAAATTACATTATTAGAACTATTTCTGTAACATACATTTTATATACATAATTCTCATCAAGAAATATATATATAATTTTGTCATAGGTGTATTAATAACGAAAGACTAAATATTCCACCAAGGAAAAGATAGAAATTATTTATATTGAATTAATGAAAAATTGGGAACCAATTAAGGATGTAAAATGAAATTTTCTTCACCAAATAACTCACATTATTTCTAAGAAAAAGATAATTAGTCCTTTTAAATTTCTTAATTGTGTAATGGTGTTATAGGTATATTCCTAAAATATCAATAGTAATGTTTCAAAAAAGTTATTGTTGTTAATTTTAATAAAATAACTATATTATCACGTTCTAATAAAAAATTTAATGTCTATGATTATATATACAATTATTCCAACAAATGTTTAAAAAAAAATATCCATGAATTAATTTTTTTAAAATAAATATCTATCGAAGTTATCGACCTGAAAAAAATAATAAAAGGAAATCATATTTCTATAATGTAAGTTATAGATGTTCTCCCCAACCTAATTATTTGATATCATACTTTACCTGATGGTTCATTTGGTGAGAGAGGTAATTTTTTTGATACTTTATATTGGAAACGGATTTATTTATTAAATGTTATAAAATGATTGTAAAGGGGTATATCAAAAATTGAATATGGACCAAAGGTCATATTACTTTATATTATATTATTTAATAACTAGTTAAAATATATTTTTAATACCTATAAAATATGTAAAGAATTGGGATCTTAAAATCTCGTCACATTAAATGCATTTCAAGTAAAGGAATTTCCTAAAGAGGTATTATGATGATTCCCATTAAATATTGATAGATATATCTCCAATTTGTTTTATAATATTATGTATATTACTTCATATGTTGAAACACATAATAAAAATATTATCAATTTAATTATAATATGGAATAATAGTTGGATATCGGAAACACATAATCTGTACATTATAAATTTTGATCATGAATACATTTTTAAAGAGTTTCCTGTAAATCATAAATCCATTGCAGAAAGAGTTTTGTGGTTAGAAAAATTATTAATTATTTTTATATTATCATACAATGGGAATATAATTAATTGTTATGAGTTATATAGAAAAAGAACATAATGAATTTAGTAAAATTCATAATAGTAAAGTTACTCTTATAGATGAAATGATGCATGTATCAAGTGTTAATAAAATCAATATCAATTATGAAAACATGAATTACATTAAAACCACTGAAAAATACATGACCTAGATTATAAAAAATTTCATATACTCATTTTTATATGAAAAGTGGTTGACAAGGGGAGTGTAATTTTTGTTAAAGAATTGGGATTTATTAAAGTGGATTATAATAATGAATTATAAAAAAAATTCCATCATAATGGAATCAAAACCATAAAACTATTTTATAAACCAAATACAATAAGTAATAATTGGTCAATTACTGTTTTATAAACTAAAAAAACTACAAAATCATGTGATAATTTCATTGATTATTTCAATTTCCTTAAAACATAACAATATGTTTTTGGTTGTCTAATTGAGATTATATATTTTATGTTATAGGTGACCATAGATATGATATTTGTATCATAAATAGGATAAACCATTTAGTTTTTAAATAAAAGGAAATTATTTTAATAAGAAGGTTTGAAATTACTAAGGTGTTTTATGTTATATTTATATTCTATTTGATTATTATATGTGTTTTTTACTTTATTTTTTTGTGAAATTTGTGTTGTATATAATGTCTTATAAACCTATTTTTGTTTTCCACTGAGATGGGTAGTATTATATCAACCATAATGCAGAAAAATATGATACAGTTTTCCATGTAGACTAAAAATAAGGGAATCGTCTCCTGATAGTGTTAATGAAGGTCATTAGAAAAAAGATTTAAGGTTATATATTTGAGTCTGGATAAAATAAATGTAATTAAATAATTGAACCATATAAACCCATCTACATCGGACTGATTAGAATTAATTTAAGAATTCATGTTTCAATTGAAATTTATAGTTATCATAATGTTATTTCTATGATAAAGGAATTAATTTGGGAATAAATTTCAGTAACATGTTTATTAAATTTTCATTTTTATTTTTTAGTTAAATTAATACAATGCTAATTTTTTATGGTTTTTAAAATATATTTATCTTAAAATATAATAGATTAAAATTCATATTTAAGGTTATTAAAATGGTTTATATAGAATTCTGAAAAACTATTTCCACTAAATATCATTAATAAAGTGGAAGGAATTTAAATCCTCACATACTAATTATATATACAAGTGTGATAAACTAAGAAACTTAGGATGCTTTTATTTCCAAATTTGGGGAGGATATTTTTAAGGAAAATTGTATTAAGTTTTAATTTTTTTACTTGACATGTATAAATTATTAATGTTAAAATAAATTATTTTTTAAATTAAAAAAATAAGTTTTTATAATAAGCAATGTGAGAAATACCATTATACCCTTATTAAAAATCGAGGATGATGCATTTTCACTTGAGAGACAACTTATAAGTACATTGAAATTCTAATAAAACATTGATGTGTTAAAAAATTAAAAATTATTTTTTTCTTTTGTTTTAATATAAATATTAATTAATTATATTTTGTTAAGTTCTTTATTCCACTTAATGTGATGTGGAAGGATACTCATTTAAAAAAATTAATAATTAGTAGATGAAAAAAATATAGAAAACATTGTAAATAATAAATAACTAAATTTTATTTAAATTAATATATTTAATAGTGATAAAAAATACTTTTTTTATCTTTTTTATATGGTTTAGATAAAATATGAGTAATCTATTATAGGTTAAGATGAAATAATTATGGTGGATTTGTAGTTTCTATAATAATATGTCCATGTTAAATATATGAGTTTTGAAGTATCACTAAAAGACTACGTTGGAAACACGCAAGTATGAGTGCATTTAAAATTTTAAGTTAGATAAATAAATTCTATAGTTATTACCCTATAGGATTAATAAAATGAAAAAATAGAGTATATAAGTAGGAAATATAAATTACTATAAATTATCCACTGAATGTATCTTCAATAATAACCAATACAACACCAAATACAAGACACAAAGTTCCATAACCCCAATATGGTTGGTAGTTTATTCTCTCAAATATCTAACATACCAAAGGTGTGTTAATATTAAAATATTTCATATATAATAAAAATAATAAATCTTTATTTTTGTATATTTGGAAATAATCTACATTAAATAAAACAAAATAGAACAACATTTATGAAAATAATCCTCTATCACATTCCATAAATCATATAATATCTATAATACCTACTTCATATAGTGTGCCGAATTTCCTATGAAAATGGGATTCAGAATAAAGGATGAGCTATGATTCTCAATAAGGGTATCTAAAGGCATGGTATCATATCAAGGAAGAATCCACACTAAAATATAAGATATATCACTATAAAAACATGTAATATATCTTTAATGAGCATGATATATAAATAATGAATGAATAATCAGTGAGTATAATAAATAATCATGAATCATAGGGTATCACAATGGGAAATAAGATATCATTATAGAATATATGAAATAAAAGAATTTGTATTGCCTTGAAACCAAAAATCATAAAAATTCGATCATAAGACCTCTTAAGAAAAGGATTCTTAATAATGTCATGGTATCGTAATGGGATCCTCTAATAATGCTACTTTTCAATTTCATGGTATCATAATCATAAAATGTGCATATTATCAATGGATATAAAGCTTTACCCAATGTATTGTGGGGATATATAATTTTCAGACCGCATGTCACTTGTCTTAAATATTAGTACAATACCTGAAATACATACATGATTGAACAACATAAATTATATGTAACTTGAGAAAAGTATTTATTGTATATTCATAATTAAGGTACATGGTTATAAATGTAAAGAATCCATAATTAAACATTCGTATTGGCTATCTTGGTGAATACCCTTCACTTAAGTAATAAAGTATATGGTATTCACACTGAATGGTTCGTGGTAAAATTAAACCTCATAACACTTTACATTATTTATAAATTTCATAATTTCATAATTTCATAATGAAAGGTAATATTCAAAAATTTATCCTTATAATTGGATGATCACTTAAGATATATTAAAACATGGTAGGGGAAATGTTAGTTCTAGATAAATCCTTTCTCCAATATACACAATGCTATAATTTCATGACATATAACTACTGACCAAGTGATTAATATGGAATATGTATAAAGGGGGGGGGATAGGTCTTTTAAAACATTATTTTTTTATTAAATAATTATAAAATATAATTTTAAAATAATTTTTCATGCAATATATTATATAGAAGTATGAACAATTCAATGCAGTGGAAAATAAAACAAACAAGGGAACCAAATTTTTATAGTACTTTGGATTAACATGATCCTATATCCGCACTCCACTTATCTCTTCTACATGATAGATAATTCACCCACTAAAACAAAATATCACTTTTAAATGGATGTGATAATATTTTATTGACTCTACATTTTTTACACCTAGAGCCACAACCCAACCTATGTATCCCTCCTTTCTACATACTGAGGCATAACTAGAAAACAACAAGATTTTTTATGGGAGTCACCACCCAAATAGACATACCATTTTTTGGTGGTATAAGAGAAAACAAACTTATCTTTATAATTTAAAAAGTTAAATAGTCATATAAATAACAATATAAAAATAGGTAAGGAAATTCAATTCTCAAACAAAAAAATACAGAGAAAGAAAGATCATAATATCAATGTTTGTCAAAAAATTCTATAAATGATTTCACAATGAGGTTCCATGAAAATGATTGGGTTAGTGTAACAAAATTCATAGTAGAAATATTTCAACACTTTTATTATCTATTATTTAATAATGTATTTTTATCATATATTGTTCCTTTAATAATAATTTAAAACAAATTTACATTGGTTAGGTTATGATCTCTTTTTTATTTATCAGATGGGTATTTCTTTATTTTGATCTAACCATTAACCATTAAATAAATTTCCAAAATACACATTAACCCATGTAATAAAAATAAAACAAATCATGAAGAAAAAACATATAACATATAAAATAAATCATGTTTAAATAATTACTTGAATATCATACACATAATTTTTAAGTTTAAAAGAAACAATTTATAAATTATAATACAATCCGAAAAAAATATAATACAAAATTTTATAAGATATTTAAATATTATTAAAATAAGATTTAATAAGATATATATTCACATAAAATAAATTTTGAGTTAGGATATATTTTAATATCATCATAAAAAAATGTATAAAGAAAAAATGCATAAGAAGTAAATTATGTAAGATACAATTTTTTTAAGAAGAATAACTATGTATGATATAGAAAATATCGTATGAACCGTACAGTTCCATAGAATAATTTGTAAAAAAATAAAGTGAATAATCTTCAAAATATTTTTAATAATGTTTATAAGATCCATTTTATACTTCCTAATATTCATATTGACCACTTCATAAGAGCCAATATTTACTTTGAATGATTAAGTAAAACTTCAAAAAAGTAACATATAATTTTTTAAATGTAAAACAACACTTTGGAAAATGAAATGATACTTAGAAACATCTAATTATACTCAAAATTTAAAAACATAAAATCATAAAAACAAGAATGAAAATAGCCATAATATTATAAAAAATTGTTAAATAATAATAAAAATTAATAATTAATCATTAAATAATCAATGAAAAAGTAATACTTTTATTCAAAAAAAATTAATTTTTGAGAAATTATAATTATCAATTACTACAATTGTGATGTATTTTTAACATTTAAAATATGAAAAATAACAAAAAATAAATCTTTAACTCTTAAAATATCACCCTTTTAGAAATTTAGAAAACAATTTTTTATTAAAAACCTCCCCTTTGAAAATTTATCAAAAAGTTAAAAAATAAAAATATGTCATTTATAAAAAAATTACAAGATGAAATAAAAATAACAGTTTTTAATAATAATAAATTTTTTTAAAACACCCCTTCATAAATGCATAAAAACTTAAATATAATAAACAAAAGATTAACAGTGACACCAACTTACAAATTTAGTACATAACAAGAAAATAATCTTACACCATTGAAACATACTATTATAAAGTTATTAATTATATAAGATTAGTTAATAAAATAAAATAGGAATAAACATTTAAAAACATCAATAGTACAAACTAAATATCCAATATACCAAGTTCAAATTTTATTTTATCAAAATTCACTACATCCTATGGTTGATTAAAAATATCATCTAATTGAACATCATTTGAAACAAATTCCAAAAAGAATAAGTTATTTTGAAATATGATCTATAACAAAATGGAATATAACATCAATATTCTTAGTTCATGAATGATGTAAATGATTTTTTGACATTGAAATAGAAAATTTATTATCAAAATAAATAGGAATATTAACAAAATAAACATTAAAATAAGTTAATTTTTTCTTAATACATAGACATTGAGAAAAATAATTAGTATCATTTATATACTCAGCCTCAACTATGAATAAAAAAATTGATAATTTCTTCTTTAATCTCAATGAAAATAAAATTTTTCCTAGAAAATAACATTTACCAGAATTAATATTTTTCTCAATTCTACATCCTATAAAATAAAAAACACAGTAATAAATTTATTAAAAAAAAATTTATAATAAAATAAACCATAATTTTTAGTTATTTTAATATATATAATGATACTTATAACATGTTTTAACTGAATTTATTTAGTATTATATCGAAATCTAGCACACATAAAATACTATACATAATATCAGATCTTGAAGTAGTTTGATAAGACAAAATTCCTATCATTACTCAAATTTTTTTAATATCTATAGATTTTCTAGATTCATCTAAATATAAATTTGAATTAATACTAATAGGGGTTCTAAAAGTTTTACTAGAATTAAGACCAAATGATTTAACTAGAATACTAGAATAGTTATATTAATTCAGAAATACTCAATAACTACTTTGAAATTTTTTAATTCCTATTAGTATTTTAATTCTCCCACTACAATCATATTAAATTCATAATTAATCGATTTAGAAAATTCATTACAAAGAAAACAATCCAAAGAACCAAAAACAATTCACCAAATTAAATTTAAACAATGAAAAATATTTAGAAGCCTTATTAATAGATAAATTAAGATCAAATTTTACTCTATTATAACTATTATTCAATAAAAATATAGATATTTTGTCATACCAAGCTCTAAGAGACTTCATAAGACCATACACATCATTTGATTATTTAAAAACATGATTAAAAAACATTTGATGTTCCAAACCAAGTGGTTAAATAATATAAAATTATATATAAATAAAACCCTTAAAAATCACTTTTAATATCCATTTTCAATAATTTTAATCCTTTAAAATATTAATAATCTATAAGATCCCTTTTTTTTTGACAGGTTGAAATTCCATGTAAATTTGATTTTTTTATGTTGGATGGTATGTGTTCCAGTATGAGAAGTCGGAAAAATCAATATTTAGAACACTTAAACGCATTATTTTTAGATGAGGTTTAAGGTATGAGTGGTGTATCAAGTGTTTGAGTGAGTTTTAGGATAGTCGATATTTGAAAACCTTGTTTTTAGAAATATAGGGTAAGAACATGGGTAGATATGGTTAATACTAACCATTTAACTCAACCATGAGACTCTATAGAGGTGTCACATAGTAGATAAAAAAATGCACCTATGTTCGCATGAATGTCTATGATTTTTGTAGAAAGTTACATAGGGGTGTACACGGTTGGAGCATGGTTAATATACTATGCAAGCCAACCATATGACTTAGTGGTTTATTGGAAACTGGCACCACACATTTGGCTCATTGTTTTCAAAACCATGATGTCAAACCATGAATCTCATTAAAGGGAATGAAAATTACCATTTTTTACCATTTACTATTAAATCAAATAATAATTCCTCATCCTCCCATTCTAATGCCTAACAGCCGCTCGAGGGCCTTTTGGCTTCCACCCTAGGCTTTAATATATCTCCATCATTTAGGCTTAGAATCTATCATTGTTAGTTTCATTGGATCACCCTTAGTTGGTCTATCATTCCTCTTGTTTCCTTTCCCAATTTATATTGCAGTATCAAATGATATTTCAATGCAAGATCATACACCCTAATTTCATGGTTAATGTTTATTATTCCAATTTATCTCATTTCGTCTTGAATCAAAGGCCAATAATATATGTGGAAAGCATCAAAATAATGACGTAGGTGGTATATATGATTTCACATTAAGGTTGTGTGATTTTTTCTATGTGATATTATTCTACATGCCAAACATTCCACATATGTAACACCCTTTTAGATTTATGATAGGTATGTTTTATGTATTGTTTTGGTTTTCCTTTTTAGTTGTCTAGGTATTGAAGAGAAATAATTGGGAGGATACCTATTATGGATAAGTAAAATGTTTTTTTTTCAATTTTCAGCAAAAAACCTACTGGATCTGAAACCTCTTGGGGATTTACACACCGTGTGTAAGATCCCAATTTTTGATTCAGGTGTGGATCCTTTAAATTTTGGTCTAAATTGATTTTATTAACCTAATGTGGATGGATAAAGAGTTAGTAAAGATCTGAGTGGTGTCTGGGGATTTTTAGGATCTCGAAGTCCAGATTTTTGGGAGAAAATGGCATATTACATGGTTTGATTAAACTGTATGAGGTAAGACACATAGTTTGTTTAGACTGTGTGAGGTTGGATAGTGGGATGAAATAAGGTTTGCAGTTTTATAGAACCATGCGAGTTGGGCCACACGACCGTACGATATTTTATTCAATTTTAAAATAGATATTTCAAATATTTGCTGCAAAATTTCCCTAACTATGGGGCCTAATAATGCACTATTCCCCTTCCTATAGATTCCCATGCATGATTTATGCATGGTTTGGCCAAACTATGTAGCCAAACCATACATTTTTCCTTAAAATATCTCTAACTCACCTCCACCCTTGGTTTTCATTTCTAGAGGGAATCCCCTTATTTAATATTCTTTTGAATATTTTTAATTCCTAATCTAGGAATAGAGATAGCACATCCATCTGAAGTCTGATTCTATTGTTCTTCATCTCCTTGGATCTATGTTGCTATGTTCTTAATTACTTTTTAAACATACATCGTTCTTCATTCAATCAAATATGCTATTTGGATTTTGGTTTATATGCCCCAATTTTAGGTCATTGATATTTTCTTTAGATCTTCATTAATATAGGACGAACTAAAGAGTAATACTGGATGAGGAGAGCCTTATGTGCCAATGGTATGTGTTCTGTAACTCCAATTTCAATTTTCAGTCATTTTGGAAAATTTCATGTTGTTGGTCCTATTTCATCTGGCATCATTTATTAAATTAATATGTCTTGATTATATTCATTAGGACTGTATACCATGACCCTTTCCATATAATTAATTAGTTGTTGGTGGTCGCATCCACAACTTAAATCATCCCATGTTGGGTGGTATTCATAATTGGGTTTTTAGGATTTTGACACTTTTGACCCATCGTTCAGATGTGCTTTAGCATGACCAATGTAATGGTATGTGTTATGTATTAAATGGTTACTGGACTGATTAATGATTTGTACCATGTATCCCTTTACACTTGACTTGTATAAGGTAAGTGAGTCTATTGAACTTGGTTAATGAATTGAATTGGAACTGAAAAGTAAGATTCATCTAATTTCTTAGTCTTCTTAAATGGAATGAATGTTGGTTGTATGTTGTAACACCCCTTGCCACATGATGGAAGGTAGTAGATGAATCTAATGAATTAACCATGACTCATTTGTTAGAACATAAATGGTTGCATGTACCATTGGTCTTGCCACACCATGGGAAGTAAAGGCATGTACCATTGTTTATTTAAATGGCATGACCTTAATTAAATGAATGTCACTTAAATAATTTTAATAAAAGGAATCATTTCATGAGATTCATATCACTTGTATGAATGCATGTAATGAAACTTATGACATACTAAATGGATAGAGTAGCATATGTCCTAAATAACAAAATATATTAAATTTAAGGTGCCTAATTATAAATATGAACCTTGAAATCATTACTTATAGGAAGGGTGAAAGTTTATTTAGCCTTTGGATACTTGAGGGAATGTAATGAGCACTCAAGGAACCCATTCTAATTCAAGGATATTGGTTTCCTTGGTTAGACCCACCTTGTAACCCAATCCTTGTTTATCATTGGATGCCCGGTATAACACCATATGATCCATCCTTTAATATTTCAGGATTCCTTGGATACACTCATGGAATCTAGCATGGTTTCTATGGACATGAGGTTCCTTGGTTATAACATTTGGCCTAGATATTGCTTATCCTATATTACCTTGTATGAATTCCTTAGACTTGAATAGATCATAAAATTGTGGAATGCATTAGATTATGCTCCTTGGATTACACTCTTACCATTATCCAGGTTGCATTTACTACTAATTTGTAAATCCTTAAAAACTAGGTTGATGCGGTGATTACCTTGGAACCCTTTTATAATATAATCATCATTGTTTCCTTGTTATGTTTTGTAACCAATACTAGTACTACCATGAGGTGATGTTAGTGCTGGATATGCCTCAAGTGACCTATTTAAGTAAACTAGAACCTAATTAATTAATGAACTTGTTACACATTCTGATACTGGTCAAGGGATGAAGAAGATACTTTTGTATTTACATTAATGTACTTATTTACATTTATATATGAATGGTTGCACAATTTTCAATTTATATTACATGAATAAGATGTTATAGACACCGTTGGCAGTGGACTACTGAGATTTATCTCACACCCTATCCAGGATCGTCTAGTACCCGATCAGAACATATGGATGTAAGTGTTGGAAAAGGGAAGAAGGTAGCTTCATACACTTGATTCCTTATTGTATTATTACAGAACCAGAAGTAGATGATCGAGAAGGAGATCAATATTCTTAGGATAGTCTTGTATTCCTTTTTTCTACTTTTTATAGCTTTCTTGTGTGATGCTTGTATACATGTTTTCCATATTTATAGATACGTGACTCACCATCCTTGACTTTTGTATATTTATACTAGTTGTTTTAGTTACTACTTATTAATCATGTCTGCTTCTGCTCTGTTGTTTACTATTACATTTCTTCCCCTATTTACAAGTTATTATATTGATCTGTTGTGATACAATATGTTAATAAGGGCATAGTCTCCCCACAGGCACGTTCTAGGCCATCGCTGCAAGTCTCCAACCTCCGAAATTTGGGGAGATGCATTTGAGGCCATGTGTCCCATCGGGTTCGGGGCACCTCTTATGTGGAATCCGGGCCGGAGATGTCATAAAGATGGACCAAAAAGGTTACTTTCTTGCTTTAATATTTGGAGAAAATTGTCAAGTGGTTATAACTTCTATAGAACTTGGTCATAAGCTATGCTTGGGCATTCTAAACCCAAGTTCAGGATAAAAACATAGTTTCTTGAATTACTTTTTTTCTAGTTTTTCATATTTTCGGTGTTATAATTTGACCATTGGGTAACACACATACCATATGGTGTTGTTGACTATTTTTTTGATTGAGATTTCATTACATCCTTGGCCCGATGATACAACGGTATGTATCATTATTATATTCATCACAATGGGAACCTACAATTCACATTTCATGTGCATTATAATTCCATATAGGATAATTTCACTAATTTTCTTTACTTTATATATATGTAATTTGTTATTGATCTTTTCTCTATATAAATGTGTGTGCCACTTCTAGCGTATGATTGAGTGATTTTATATTTCAATTCATGAGGTGTTATGAGTCCTCATGGGTTGGAATGAGTAATTTACTGAATGAGGTCTTTAATTAGAAATCCAAATGGGTATTGATATATATGATAAGGAGTATGGTACCTAATTCTATTGGAAAAACAAATCATTTTAAATGAACTGTGATATATGGAATTGAGTAGATGAAAAATGAAAAGTGAAACATGAATTGTTAAAATGAAATGGCGTCATGTAATTATCCCACATTTTAATTTTTATGAAAGGTATAGGAGTGAAATTGGTGATTAAATATAAAATGAAATTAAATGGTGGCTGATAAATGATAAGGTAAGGTATGGTTCTCCATTCATCCATTGAAACCCTTCTAACTTATACTTGAGCACTTACATATACTCAGGCTTCTAAGCATGTAGTTGGGGTAGCATGTCTTGGGTAGTGAGCTACCTTGTATTCAACATCTGGTAGGGATGATATTTATCTACATCTAAGTTCTTTCTGAGGTGTGTGCTTGGATTTTGTAGACAAATTCCACTAATACTTCCTCATATCATACACCTGGATGGTGGTGACAACCATACTCCAGACGTGTCGGGCCTCGATCAGTCTATCTTACCTTAAGGAGTGACACTTGAGGAACCACCTACTATACTTAATTTAGGAATAGACACTCAATTTTGAGATAGTTATCTATGTTTTATGTATACCATGCATGGTCTCTATGAGCTGGACCTACGATGGTTGATCTGACATGTGATTTTCAGCTATATCATCCTCCCACCTTCTTAGGGTATGGTAGTTTGTAGGCTCCTGAATCTTGGATATATTCTACCAAGTATGTATTTGAGAATCTAGATATGCCATTTGAGTGGGGGGTCAGGATTGATTCTTACATTCTATATGATTCATCTAGGAGATGGTGGGATGTAATTACCCAACATGGTCACCATTAGGGTATGGTATGAGATGATCTCTAGACTACTTTATATGGTCATTTATTTCCTCAGAATATGAGTGCTAAAAAATCACAAGAGTTCATGAATCTTGAGAAGCGTTATGTGTCGGTTTTGGAATATTCAATGTGTTTTACTAAGTTACAATTATTTTCACCTCATTTAAAATGTTATAATCTTACACCTGCATGACTCTTTGAGGATGGGATTCAGTATGCTATCCAGACTCTGGTGAATATATATTTCCTTGCTAACTTCTCTTAAATAGTAAATAATTCTCTTACCATTGAGTTTAACTTGAGGGATGGTTATCATATTAGGAATAGAGGACCAGTTTCATGGTAGGCTAGCAGTTCATCCTATAGAAGGAAGTGATCTATTTAGGATTCTTATTAGGGAAATGGAAGCCAGAGTACCCGTATGGGTGTCTCTAAGGTGGGTCAATAGTGTGGAAGATAGGGGAACCTGAATCCTTAGTGTTATAGATAACCTCTAGAGTGTTGGGATTGCGGACATATGAGGAATATTCAGCGTTTATATCAGAACTTTTCATTAGATTATATTAGAAGAGGTTCTGAACCAGCTCCACCTTCAGGGGAAAGTTATTTTACACCGTATTAGGTGGGGAGTTGGAGTAGTATTAGTAGAAAAGTCTGATGATGATTCTATGTCCATAGTATCTAGACTCTTGATCCCCAACAATTCCAAAAAAAGACTTTTTATTGTGGTAGTATATCTATTTCATATGGATGAGAAACATGTTAGTTTCATGATTTACAACTAATAGTCAACAACAAGGCTGTAGGACCATCTACGGTATGAGGTAATATTGTAGTAGCCTCCACTATATTATCTTCATTATTTAATACAATTTATTCATACTCTTTCATCTCTTTATCTATTGTGGATAGATTTGTTCTATAGATAAAATATTACTATTGTGTAATTCAGCTAGATACGTTATTGTGAGTATAATCATATGGCATATGTCATTGCAGGGACTTTCCACTTGAGGTAGGTAGTTACCCTTTCTTATTGGACCTCTTTTTTATTTAGATGAATAGATTTAAAATAATTCTATGGATGGATTTATTGGTTATATAGCACAACTTTTTTGACTATTATCACTAAATTTTATCATTTACAACACCAGAGGGTAGCTTTCATCCACACAAGGGTGAGTGGTATGTACAAGCTAGTAGAGATGGACCAGAGCATCATGGGATAGGTCGAGTGACTACCCATATTGCCAAAATCTCCATGGAAGATCAAGGTTAATGCTAGGAATAATTCCCTCTAGTATTATATCATTTTAGGGATGTCTTTTCAGAAGATTGTTTCTATCTTACAACATGTGATATAGGTAGATTTTATGATTTAGATCATTCGAGGAGCAACTACATTGTCCATTCCACTATACAGGATGGAACCTACCGAGCTCCAGGAGATAAAAAAATAACTAGAGGACATGGATGACAACAGTTTTATATGTCCTAGGACTTCCTCTTGGATTTCACTAGTGATTTTCACCAAGAAGGTGGATGTGACCCTTTATCTATTCATGAATTCAAGATGGTTAAACTAGATTATGATCAATAACTAGTATAAACAAACTTAGATAGATGATCTCATTAACTCGATCTGAGGAGACGATATCTTCTCTAAGATCAACCTTATATCAGGCTATTATCATGTGCGAGTCTGTCCATTAGACAAAACTCATAAAACTTTCTGTAGTAGGTATTTTTTGTATGATAAACTTGTTATTCCATTTGGTCTCTCAAACATGATGGATGTTTTCATGGATCTGATGAAAATGGTTTTCCACCCCTATTTGTATTATCTAGTCGTTGTCTTTGTGGATGACGTCTTGGTGTACTCTCAAACTCATAGTGACCATGTTAATTACCTAGAGATAGTTTTAATTACACTAAGAGAGCACCATCTTTTTCCCATGATTTTTTTTCCGCCACATATTTATTATTAAATTTAACTTCTTGGGTCACATTTTCTCCAAATCAAGAGTCTCTATGGACCCAAATAAGGTTAGTGTTGTGGTTTCTTGGGAGAATCCCAAGAACTTTTTTGATACATGGAGTTGTTTGGGTATGGATGGTTACTATAATTATTTCATACGGGACTTATGTTTCCTTGCTTCACCTCTCACTGGTTTTAAAAATAAGGGACTTAAGTTCTTGTGGTCTGAAGAGTGTGAGGAATCCTTTTAAGAGCTAAAATTAAAGCCTTTCTTGGCACCCATTCTAGTTATTTCAGTTCCTAGAAAAAGATATATAGTGTTTTGTGATGCATTAGGATTCTACCTAAGAGTACTGATAATGTAGGAGGATAGTGTTGTTGCTTATAGATCTCAACAGTTGAGGCCTCATGAGAGAAATAATCAGACGACGAGCTCAAGATTTCAATATTTTTAATGCCTTATATTGTTGGTGACAATATGTGATGGGTGAGAGATTTTTGGTGTACACAGACCAGAAGAGCCTAAAATATATCTTTTCATAATGTGACTTGAATCTTAGATAGAGAATATTGGGTGAATATCTTTTGTCCATCTATTTTGAACTTCTGTATAAGCCTGGAAATGGAAATGTCATTATAGATACATTGAGCTGAGAAATTAAGGCACCATCCTTACATGAATCCAATGATGAATGGAAATTTATTGCTCTCTTTTATAAGCTACATCCAGATTTTCACAATTTTCAAGAGCAGTCCTATATATTTGACTTGATAGTTAACTCTTCCCTCTTTTACAAGGTGAAGATTAGGACAATTTTAGTTCATGAGGGATCAGTTATCCATCAGAGTATTGCATGTGATGGCCCACCTCTAGATTGGTATGTGGTGAGAGATGGAAACCTGTGCATTCATGGATGTGTCTATGTTCTTATAGATACGATAGATGAGTTGATGTGAGATTACCATGCTTATCAATGGGTTGTTCATCTATGAATCTCCAAGATGTATCAAAACATGAGATTCCATTATTGGTGGCCTACGATGAAGTGTTAGATAACATGATTTATCATTAGGCGTTCTACCTATCCGTAGGTTAATATGGGTCAACATAAACTTATAGACTTTTTAAAACCGTTTCTATTCTTGGAATGAAAATGAGAAGATGTTTCTATGGATTTTGTAGTAATCTTACCTAGGGAACATGGACGTGGTGATGCTATATGGGTTTTCATTGAACGACTGATGGGATTAGACCACATTATTCTTATCTGAGAAAATTTCTTAGTTGATGAGTAGGGAATACTATATGTCTATGAAATTTTATGACTACTTGTGGTCCCTTGTACCATCATTTCAGATAGGGATTCTCTCTTCATGCCCTAGTTCTTGTATGGGTTGCATAAGGATATGGGTACACATTTGATTTTGAGAAGAACCTTTCTCCCATAGACTTATGGGTAGTTAGAACAAATAATATAGGTTCCTGAAGAAATGATCAGACTAAGATTCGTTGATTTTAGTGGTTCTTGGGAGAATAATATCCATCTTTTAAAGTTCTCTTATAATAAATGTTTTTAGGTGATGATCCAGATGGTTCCTTTTGAGGCCTTATATGGTAGGTCGTGACATTCACCGCTGTGCTGGATAGAGGCAGGTGAGGTAGCCCCAATAGTTCTTCATCTCATATAGGAGACTTTGGAGTAGGTTTAGCTAATCAAGAGTCATTTTTCTACTACTCTATCTAGATAGAAATCTAATACAGATCATTGTCGATAACCTATGGAGTTTGAGGTTGGGGATTGTGGTTTTCCCGTAGGTATCATTCAGGTTTTTAGCATATATTGATATAGACAAAAGGAACGTTTTCATCACACATTGTTGGGACATTTGAGATCTTGGAGAGTTTCGAGTTGGTAGCCTATCAGTTGCTACTATCTTAGAGGTACTATTCCATGCATGACATCTTTCATGTTTAAAAACATCACTAGTATCATGCCGACCCATATCATACTTTTGATCTCATGGAAGTTGAGATTTATATCAATGATTCCTTTGAGGAGTATCCAATACACATCATCGATCGGAGAACGAAATCTCACCAAGGATGGAATATCCCTTTTGGTACGGGTGTTATGGCAGCATGACTGTGTACATGATAAAACTCCGTAGCATGAGGCCAATGTATATGCCTAGTGGCCAGAGTTGTTCTCTGATGACGATTTCTCATCATTGGAAGGTGAAATTGGGGATGAGTTCCTTTAGGGGGGCTATAGGAACACGATTTTTTTACTTAGGTATGGATCATTTAATTTTTTTTCCTAATTTCCTTTTATTGAACTAACGTTGATGCCTAATGAGTTAGTAAAGGTCTCGGGTGGTTTGGGTGTCTGGGGATTATTTGGGGATATGAACCCAACTTTTTGGGAGAAAATGGTGTATCACACAGTTAGAGTAAACTATGTAGGGTTGAACCCACGGTTTTTTAGACCTTTTGAGGCTGGAAATGGGCTAAAATAAGGTGCATAGTTTGATATAATAATGTAACTTAAGCCACACAATTGTGAGATATTGTCTAAAATTTTAACAAAGATATTTCATATGGTTGGAACATACTTTCCCAAATAGTGTGGCCTAAATTTGCACTATGTCCCTTACTACAGATTCCCACACATGATTTGAACAGATTTTGGCCAAACCATGTGGCCAAACCTTATGTAGTGTAAATTTTGGGTAAAATTACTTTTTTACCTTAAAATATATTTAACTCACATCCACAATTTTTTTAATTTCTAGTGCAAAACCCCCTTATTTTATCCCCATTTTTATATTTTGTAATCCTAATTTATGAATCAAGAAAGATTGTCTATTTGATGTTCGTTCAATCGCCGTTCATCTCCTTGAATTTGCGCTGGTACATTCTAGATTTCTTTTTAAACATATGTCGTTATTATTTCCATCAATAATGATATTTGGATTTAGGTTCATATGCCCTAATTTCAAGGTATTGATCCATTCTTCATATCTAATCTAATCCAAGATAAACTAAAGGATTACACTAGATGAGGAGAGTTATAAAAGAATAAGGTATGTGGTCAATAAATCTAGATTCATTTTCCATCATTTTTCAAATTGTTGCGTTGTCACGCCAATTTCATCAGGTGTCATTTATTGAATTAATATGACTTTATTTTATTAATTAGGATCATATTCCATTTCCATCACCATATATGTAATTATTTGTTGGTGTTTTCATCCACAGCTTCAACCATCCCATGTAGGGTGGTATTCCATGATTGGGTTTTTGGTGTTTTGAAAATTTTGATCCATCGTTCGGATGTGCTTGAGCTCGACCACTGTAACGGTAAGATTCAGGTATTAAATTGTTATTGAACTGATTAATGGCTAGTACCATAGATCCCTTTACACTTGACCCATCTAAGGTAATTTACACAATTAAACTTGGTTAGTGAATGGAATTTTAAATGGAAAGTATGATGCATCTAATTAAATGGCCTTATTAAATGGAGAGAATGTTCGTTGCATGATGTAGAAACCCTTGAAACTTGATGGAAGGTAGCAGATAAACGTAATGAATTATCCACGACACATAAGTTTGGACTTAAATGGATTCATGTACCTTTGGCATTACCACAATAAGGTAAGGCATGGCTTGAACCCTTGTTTTTTTAAATAGCATGGATTTCATTAAATTAATGTGAAATAAATGATTTGAATAAAAGGATTCATGGAACAAGATACTTTTCACTTATATGAATTCATGGAATGAACCTTATGACATACAAAACGGATAGAGTATCATATGGACTAAATAACTAAATGTATTAGAAGTAAGGTTACAAATTATAAATATGGACCTTGACATCATTAATTATAGAAAGTTCTTGACTTGAGTTAGAGTTTGGATATTTTTTGGAATTACATGAGCACTCATGGACACCATTACAATTTATGGATGTTGATTTCCATGGTTAGACCCACCTTGGAAGACGATCCTTGTCTATTAGTGGATGTCTGGTATGACACTGTAGGATCCATCCTTCAATATTACAGGATGACTTGGATACACTAAATTGATCCTAGATATTCTCTACAGACATGATGTGGCTTGGTTATAACCTTGAGCCTAACCATATCTTATCCCATTTTACCTTGGATGAATTACTTAATCTCAGATAGATCATACCATTGTATAATTTCTTGGGTGATACTCCTTGGATTACACTCTTACCCTTAACCAAGATACAATTACTACTAAGTTGGAAACCCTTGAGGTATAGGTTTCCTTGGTGATTACCTTGGAACCTTTTTATAATATAATCATCATGGTTTCCTTGTTATGCCTTGGAATCAGTACTATTAATATAAATAGGTGATGTCAATCCTATTATTACTCACGTGGCCTATTTATATAAACTGGAACATGGTTAATTAATGAATTGGTTTCATTTTTAGATACCAACTGAGGGCTGAAGCAGGTACTTCGGTATTAACATTAATGTACTTATTTACGTCAATATATGTATGATTCCACAATTTTCAATTTATATTACACAAACATTTTTTTATATACACTATTTAATGTGGAATACAGAGATTTATCCCACACAATATATAGGAACCTTTTGGTACTCAGGCAGTCCATATGTATGGAGGTGTTTGGAAAGTGAAGTGAGTAGCTTTAGACACTTGATTGCTTACTGTATTAGGATGGAGTTGGTAGAAGATGACCGAGAAGGATCTTGGTAATATTAGGATAGTTTTTGATTCATTTTTTATACTTTTTTATATAATTCATATATGTTTCTTGTATACCTATTTTCCAGCTTTCTAGATACATGACTCATTATAATTAGATTTTTATATTTATACCAGTTGTTTCATTTATTTCTTATTACACATTTTATATTCTTCTATGTTGTTTACTATTACATTTTTTTATACTATTTTATTATTATTATAATGATCAAATATGATACACTATTAATGAGGGTGTAGTATCTCCATAGACACACCATAGGCCCTCGATTCTAGTCAGTAACTTCTATCATCAAGGGAAATGTATTTGAGTCCATGTGGCACACTGGGCTCAAGGAACCTTATAAGTGGCATCTGAGCCGGGACGTCACACCGTGTAATGTAGATACAAGAAATTTATGTTCTAAAATACTAATAAATTTGTTTTTGACAACAATCAGTGAGGTTTTTATTTATTTTTTGATTTTTCAATTACATGATGTATAATTGGGTTACACATCTTGTAAAGTCCTGATTGTTATTTTTTAATAGGAATCATGGATGAGTTTTCTTTTCCTCTTCTCAATATTTCTCTTCTCTTTACCCAAGATCCTTTTCTAGGAGATTTTGGATTCCTAAAACCCATAAAGGTATTTTTGATCACTAATTGATCATTGTTGAAACTCTGGTGTGAATCATAGGTTAAGTGTTCTCCCTATCTATTCATCTCTTTCTCTTTTCCTTCTTATAGTATGATAGATCTTCTTTGAATTGATGGATATAAGAACTTTTTTGTTGAATATTGTTTCTAGGTTGAGTTCCTATATCCTTTTCACCTATATTCTTGTTGGTGGGTTCAATTGCAGACATTTTGTTTTTGTGAAAGATAGTTGGTTTCGTCACGATTCCCAATGGTTATCAACCCAAATTTACATGATTTAAATTTGATTTTTGATTTATATAAGTTTTTTGTTATAAATGAAATTTATTTCAATTTATTGATTAAAAAGACAATTCCATTGAATTAGGTGGGTCTGGGAATTAAATTTTGGCATGAAATTGGGAAAACCACAAATTACATTGAATTTGGGTGTGATTGTGAAATCTATGGAAAATTGTGGAGATTTAAATTGTTGAATTTAAATTCTGAAATTGAGGGAAATTATTTTACTTAAAATTTTGAATTTAATTATGGGAATTGAATATTTAAATTTAATTGTTAATTTATTTCAAATTTTTATTTAGAAAAAATTTCAGAAAATGGTTTTGATGGAAACCTTTGGGTTTTATCTTGGAAAAGGCAAATTTTGATTAAAAATAAATTGTAGTTTTTAAATGTAAAACTATATTTTTTTTGAAATGGGAGAATGTGATTTTATTTTATTTTAATGTTTCTTAAAATAAATTTCCTTTCATTGATTTGTACTAGATTACATGAAAACATAGGTAGCTAGTGAGTTATTTGGAAGAAATAAGCTTGAATGGAAATTTGATAGCACCAGATTTAAATTTGAAAATACTAACAAAACAAATTTTAGAATAACTTATTCCTTAGTAGTACATTTATGAGTCATCTATTTCTACTTTTAAGGGATGTGTGTACACATTTTGGGTTATTATCACTTGAGTGTGTGAAGATCCCATAACCTAGAACTATCGTACCTCTTGGAAGATGGCCATGTTGATATCTAGTTTATATACGAGATATAAATGTATTCCAATGTTTGTGAACTATTTTACATGACTTATGATTTATATAAACTATTTAATATAATGTGTTGAATTAATACATATGTTTAAAAGTACATCTATAATTTGAAATGTAAATCGTGATTTGTTTAAATATGTTATTGAAATGCCAAACCTATTTATTTATAATTGAAAGATCTTTATTTGGTTAATTAAATGTTGGAATATTATTTTGGAATACTTGGTGAGACCCTAATAGGATTTTATCTCACAAACTACATCTTCCTTCGGGTGTTTGTATATTATCTCCTTCCAAATCCGAGTAGGGGTAAAGAACCACTTAGAGGTGGTTCTAGTTGTTGATATGTGGACTTGGAGAGTTGATTCCTTTTGTACATGGGTCTTTATTTCAGTTTTATTGTAATTTTCTATATTAATTTGGGGGTTTTATATATGTTTGAATTTTGGAATACTTCTCCCAATGTATTTCATTTTGTTTTCATACTATCTTGGTATCTTCCTCCCGCAATGGTTATGGAAAAATCGTTCCCACTTTCATCTTGTATGATGCCATGTGTAAGTCTACAACCCATGGAGATCGGGAATTCAATTTGGGATATTTCAGGGATAGATTGATTATTAAGTTACCAGGGTACTTGGGCTAGTTCCTGAAAATGTGTTATTAGAGGGAGGGTGACCTTCTTTTGATGTTAGTATCCATTTGCAGATTCTTGTCAGAACTTACCAGGTAGTTGCGATTGAGTTCCTGGCTATCTCTCACCACAACAAAATTATGTCACAAGGGGTGGTTAGTGAAATACATCTTGAGGTTTAGTTCTAGTGTTTTACCTATATTTTATATGGATACATTGAAATCAAAATCTGGTTTTTACTATCTGTTGGGATTAATCTCTATTTTTTCTCTATTTGAGTGTTAATTTGATCTATAATTTGTTGTTTTATGATGATGTGTAGCATAATGCCTCTTATAAGACATGAGAATCATATCCATGAGGAAGATGATGACGAACCTCAATAATTGAATCCCCTTGTGGACCAAAACCTGGTTGATTTTATTATGCATACTGTCCAAGTTCTATGACATGCACCACCACCAGTTCCCATTCAGGATATAGAAATATTCTCAAGAATTAATTCACCATAATCAAAATATGTTCAAAGTATCAAAAAATCCTCAATATTATAAGGAATGGTTGAGTGTGATGGAATGTTTATTTGGGTTTTTTAAAAGACCTAATGAAATAAAGGTGGATTGCGACACCTTTTTTCTTAGAGGACCTAGTAAGAGATAGACGAGCATGATGACAATGTAAAAGAAGCAAGGGGAGTTATATTGGAAACACTTAAAAGTTATTTTCACTGACCAGTTATATCTAGAGTCAATACTGTTGGCCACATCTATAATGTTTTTCAAATATGATCATGCTGAAAAAACCGTGATAGAGTATTCAAACCATTTTGCTGATCTTGTAAATTTTTTTCTAGATATAGTATCAAATGGGAAGATAAAGGCTTCAAGGTTTTAGTTGTGAATGAATTCTGATATTCTATCTTAGGTTTTCTTGCTGAAGACTCTCTCTTGTTCTGGTGTGATAGATATGGCATTTATGGTAGAAATAGACTTGGCTAGAAAATCAGGGTTGATGGGAGTTTTTTCTCCTCCCAATAGCTGTGTGTTTTTCTATAAGGGGAAGAGGAAGAATGATGATTCTCATAGTGGTTATCGATTATAGGATGTCTATAAACCTCCTGTAGTTCTTGGTATAGTACATTTTATTTTTTACCAGTGTGATAATCCATGACACTATAAAATGGTTTTCAATGAGGAACCCAAGGTATATCGCTTCTGTGGGGGCTCAGGTCAGTTGTAGAAGTTATTCCATGATTATTTAACTTTGTTTTGTGGAATAGGATCAAAAATTCCTTAACCAAATATAGGGAAATCATATGACTCTCATATAAAATGGTTCCATCCATGGACATCTTGAACTAAGCTTCTTCACACAATGGAAGAGTATCCAGAGGAAGCAGATATGGGTCCAGTGACTATGGGAGGTAACATCACTATAGATTCATCCTTAAGGACTTGTTTTTTTATACTGGTTTTTCTCATTAATTTTTTCAACTCATATTTTGAATCTATTAAATAATTATATGGATATTTTATCTTATGTGATGGATATTACTACACCCCTTGGAATGAAGAGAGAGAAAGGTATTTATAGTCACGCTTGTGTTTTCTCTCTATCCGATGCTGAGATTATTTGGAATTTTTTTATTCTCAATATGAAACCACTTGACATCATATTTGGGATGGATTTGATCATTACCTAAAATGACATTGGATTGATTACTATAGTCAATGACACTCCATTACAACACCTGATGGTGTATGTTGTATCTTTCCAAGAGAGTGGGACCTAAGGTCTAGTAAACTCGAAACTTCTTATCCAGATTTGGAATCTATAGAAGGAATATCTAAATTATATTATCCCACTAGTTTTTATTGAGTTTCTCGATATTTTTCCATCTAACTTCTTTGGTTTACCACTAGAAAGTTAGGTAGAGTTTTCTATTGATTTAGGGCCTAGTACTAAACCAAAGTCTATTCCTTCGTATAACATGGTACTATCTGAAATGAATATATAAAGACTCAGTTGGATGATATTCTATAGAAAGTATTTATATGAATGAGTGTGTCACTTTGGGTGACGTTAGTTCTCTTTTCAAATAAGATTTATGGTTCACTCCACCAATGTATTGATTACTAGAAACTCAATAGAGTTATGGTAAAGAATAAGAATTTTCAGCCATAGATTGATGATATATTTAATCTACAGAAAGGGGTGAAGTGGTTATTAAAGATTTATATTTGATTTGTTTACCATCATTTGAGGATATAATAATTGGACATTCAAAAAGCTTCCTTCTCCAACATGTACAACCATTATGAGTACCGTTTCATGCCCTTTGGTCTAACTAATTCTACAATAGTTTTCATGGATTTAATGAATTGTATTTTCCCTGAATATCATGATACAATTGTGGTAGTCTTTTTTTATGACATCCTTGTTTACTCTAAGTCCAAATAGAATCATTTTCATTATCTGAGAGCAGTTCGTGATTTTTTGAGAAATCACCGACTTTCTGCTGAGTTTTTTAATTTTGTTTTTTTGGTTTGATAAGTGATGTTATTGGGACATGTGGTGTTAGAACATGGTATTACAGTTTATCATTATAAGGTAAAATCTATTATTACATGGGAATAACCATGAATTTTTTTTAGATTTGAAGCTTATTTTGTTTAGCAGGATATTAACTCCGAGTTGTAAAGAAATTATCAAAGTTTTCCTTTTGGATGAATGCTCTAACTCAAAAAGGAGTAATGTTTGATTGGGATGAAAAGTGTTAGAGTTATTTTGATCAGCTAAAACGCCATTTGTCAACTACTCCTATTTTGAATCTTTTAGAGGCCATGTAGGGCTATGTGGTCTTTTGTGATGCATCAGGATCAATTTTGGGATGCATTCTTATGAAAGTTGATCATATCATTGATCACAGATCTCATAAGATTAGTCCACATGATAATAATTATCCGACCCATGACCTTTAAATTGATTTTTTAATGCACATACTTAAGATTTGGAAGAATTACCTTTACAGGAATGGTTTATCATGATTTCAGACTACAAGAGCGCACATGAGCCTCAACCTGATTGGTGGGGACTATTCAAGTGAATCCATGAGACCAATGATTAAATATAGGAGGAGGAATATTTCTGAGTACTATAACAGTACTATATCATACACTATATAAGGCACCAGAGAAGTTAATATAACTTGTAATGTTCAGTACTGTAGTAGCTAGAACTATTCACCTTCGGTCCACCAGTTCGGTCCATGAATCCTTTAAGGCCTTTGGGCCACCAAGGACTTTGGGCTAGTAAAGATTTCATGCCAACTTAAGGCATTCAGTCCACCTCAAGTCCTTCGGGCCACCTCAAGTCATTCGAGCCACATGATGTGTAGATGCAAACCAGAATGATTCTATAAGGAAAAAAATCCATAGGAGGATTCTAAGAAGGAACAATCACCAGTGTATAGCTGTTATATTTTTAATAATGAGAAGTTATGAAAATTTATATTGGTACTGGGCCTGTGAATATCTACACAATAAATTTTTCCGAACAACCATTTAAAGGGGGAGAGTTGGTCATGATGTAGATGCTTTGGAGGGGCGGTTCTAAGTAGTCATAGTATAGGATGAATTCCTATAAGACCATCAAGTCATGTATTTTCCCAATTCCTACAAGTCATGTTAGAGTTCCCCTCCAACACATAAATGTGGGATTATAATAAATGAATAAAAATTGAAGGCTTGAGGACCATTTAGGTAGGAATACCACAAGATCTTGATTTATATCTTCTCTCAAAAATTTTTGAATCCCTGCTAGAGGTGTTGGGTAGAATACCTAAAATATTTTGACATTTACATCACATATACCCTAAAGAAAGGGAATTTCATTGTACATTATTTGTGAAGGAATCTTATGGCTTATTTCATGAAAGGATAATTAGAAAAGTGGAACTTGAGGGATCTCTTTACTCCATTGCATATTGGAGTCCTAAAATCATGGGCCAATGTTTCTTTTTCCAGTTTTTAATGGATATACAATCTTCTTGCAACAATCCTACTATAAAAACAACTTGATATTATGTTTCGTAGCATTAGAGAATCTCTTTATAGCGGGGAGACCATTTATTAGTTATCGTTCTCCAAAGAGGATGTTCGATGCTGTCATAATCAATATATTATACCATCAGTATTATGAAAAGTTGTGATGTGGGATTTTCTTAATTCCTAGTGGATAGTGCACCTAGGAACCATGAATAAGTTCTATGAGATTTGGTGATAATTATGGTGTCCAGGTATGATACGGGAAATTTATGACTTTGTCTCTCATTGTTATATAATCCAACGATCAAGTCTAAGAACTAAAATCCTTTGAGTTTTCTTTAGACACTTCTAGTCCCTACATGATAGTGGGAATATATCTCTATGGGCTTTGCGGTTGGGTTTCCACATATGCAAATAAATAAAATTGATACATGGGTTGTGATCGATCAAATAAAATAATTTGCTCACTTTATACCCATTCATGATACTACCAAAGGTGAAGAGTTGGGTGATCTCTATGTGAAAGAGAATATTTTCACAATGTTTTGTATGGTATAGTCTCTAATAGGGATCCATGGGTTACTTCTCATTTTTGGGGAGGCCTTCAAGAGGAACTGGGATCTCAAGTCCATTTGAATATGACATACTATCCATAGTAGAATTGATAGACTGAAAGAGATATAAATATTCTCGAGGATATGTTCCATGTTTGTGTTATCAACTTTTTTGGAGCATGGGATGACCATATAGGGATTTTCAAGTATTATTATAACAATATTTTCTAGTATACGATTAGAATGGATCCTTTTGTGGAATTTTATGGTTGACCTTGATGATCTCCATTGTGTTGGTTAGATATTGGTGAAAGTTCATTTGTTAGACTGGGCTTAGTTCAAGTGATGACAAAAAAGATTTATTTGATTCATCAGAGGATGTTAATTCCACAGAGCCAGTAAAATTATTATGCAATCATCATTACAAATCATTGGAGTTTTTAGTTGGTGATCAGGTTTTCTTGAAGGCTTCACCCTATTTTGGTCGTTGATGACTTGGGTGGTAAGGGAAACTTGTTACGCATTTTATGGTACCTTTTGAGGCTGTTGATTAGGTAGGGAATGTTTATTACCATTTAGAACTTCCACGACATCAAACATTGATACATAATGTGTTCCATGTATCGTAGAAATGAAAGTATCTATCTGATCCATGTCATGTTCAGAGTTGCAGTAATCATTAGATTGAAACCAATTTATCCATGACTAAAAGGTTATTAAAGATAGTGGATACTAAAACTAGGGTACTTTGTGGGAGGGTGATACCTTTGTTTTTAGTGCTATGGACGCACAATTCATATATTCAAGAGACAAGTTAGTGCAATGCACTAATGAGAGAGAAATAGCCTCACCTATTTTGATATGTAATCGTATTGGAAGGATTTATAGAGAAAGAATGTGTTTTTGGTTGGGAGGTTATAACATCCCATTATGTTTCTGATAGGTATGTTAAAATTCATGTTGTGGTTTTCCTTTATAATTTTTTGGGTAGGGGTGAGATGAAATTGGGAGGATACCTATAATGGCGAAGTTAGAGATTTGTTAGATTTTCATCATAAAACCTGCAGGCTCTGTACCATATTGTGGATTTACATTCCATGTGATGTGGATAAATAATTTGTAAGTTCTAAAATAATAATAAATGTGTTTTTAACAAAATGTGGTAGACTTTTCAATGTTTTTGGGACTTTTCAAATACTCAACAAGTAATTGGGTTACACATCATGTAAAGTCTCGATGGTTTTTCTTAATAGGAATAATTAATGATATTTATTTTCCCCATCTATATATTGCTTTTCTATTAAACCTAGATCCTTTTACAATTGATTTTGGAGACCTAAAACCCTTTTGCGTCATTTTAATCAGCGATTGATCATTTTTGTGATTGATGTATGACTTAATGGGTTAGCATTTGACCTTTCTCTTCATCAATTTCTCTTTCCCTCATTTGCGTTTGATATATCATCTTTTTATTTGCAGATCTAAGCTCTGTGTTTTTAAATATTGTTTCTAGGTTGATTTCCTTGATCATATATGCCTACGTTCTTATAAGAGGGTTCCTTTGCGGGCATTCTATTTCTGTTAAAGTTATGTGGTTCCGTCATCATGCCCAATTTTTCTTAACCCTAAAATTTTGGATTTAAATCCAATTATTGATTTAAATTTAATTTATATTATAAATGAAATTAATTTCAATTTAATCATTAAAAACCTAATTCCATTGAATTAGGGGTTTTTGGGAATTTAATTTTTTCATGAAATTGGGACAACCTCATATTCCATTGAATTGGGGAGTGATTGTGAAATTAATGATTTTTTTTAGATTTAAAATTTTAAATTAAAAATTTGAAAATTATGGAAATTATTTCAATTAAAATTTTGAATTTTATTGTGGTAATTGAATATTGAAATGGAATTTTGAATTGATTTCAAATTCTAATTTTTGAAAAAAGGTTTAAAATGGGTTTGATGGAAACTTTTGGGTTTTTTATTATAAAAATGCATAATTTGATTGAAAACCTAATTTGTGTTTTAAATGGAAAATTAGTTTGTTTTTTGAAAAGGGAGAATGATATTTAATTGTATTGTAATGTTTCTTAAAATAAAATTCCCACCATTGATTTGTACTAGAGAACATTCAAGACTAGGTAGTTAGCGAGTTATTTGGGACAAACATGTTAGGATTGGAATTCCCTAGCACCAAATTGATGTTTTATAGAACTATTTTTTACCACATATTATTCCTCAGTAGTACAAATATTATTCCTCTCTTGTGAGTGCTAGGGGACTTGTGTACACATTGTGGTTATTATCACATGCGTGTGTGAGGATCCCATAACCTAGAAATATCATACCACTTGGAAGATTACCATGTTTCTCACTTGTTTATATATGATATATAAATTTATGCTAATGTTTGTAAACTAGTTTACATGCATTTTTATTTATATAATTTTTTTATATAAAGTTTTGAATTATTAAATTTTTTAAAAGTACTTTGATCCTTTATAATGTAAAGTATGAATTGTTTAAATATGATTTTGAAATTCCAATCCTTTTTATAAAATAAAAAGCTCTATATTTGGTTAATTAAATATCATAATACCATTATGGAATCCTAGGTGAGACCCTACTGGGATTTTATCTCACACACTTCATCTAACTTTGAGTATTGTAGATTATCTCCTTCTAGGTTTGAGTAGGGGTAACACACAACATAGAGGTTGTTATTGCTATTGATCTGTGGATTTTTAGAGTTGTTTCCTTTTAGATTTTTTTTCTTTTAGTTTTTTGGTACTTTGTTGTAGTACATAGGGTTGTTTATACCTGTTTTATTTCTGGTATAGTTCTTCCTGTAGATTTTATTTTGAATGAATATTGTCTTATTACATTTCATTCACAATAATTGTGGAAAAAGCATTCCCAATTTTATTTTGTATGATTCTAGGTGCAAGTTTCCAACCCATGGTGATCTGGAATGCCTTTCAGGCTATGTCATTGCAGGCTTAGTTATCAGGTTACCTGTGTACCCAAGCTTGTTTTTGACAACACGTTTCTCCTAAAATGTGTTAAACATTAAATTAGTTATGTAGACTATGACCTAGACTATTTAAGAGGCCCATTGACATCATTGGATGTTGACACCATAATTTGAACCCCCATGTGAGCGTGTCTTGTTGTATTCCATAAGGAAAATTTCTAAAATTGATTAACATATTATTAATGTGTGATTGGAATGATTCTTAAAAATAGGGAAGTGACTAAATTTAACTAAGAAAATTGAAAAATGATTTGAATAATCACATTCCCTAAGTTAAGTGGGTGATTATTCTATGAATATGTAAATTAACCACCCCTGAGACATGTTAGACTTGTCACAAATTGAACAAATCTTCATTAATGGTGTATTAAATTAAGAAGGGAGAGTTCATTTTTATATTTTTAAGATGTTTAGAGCCTTCTACTTGTTATTGGAAGCTGTAAATGAATTAAATTAATTGATAATGGATATTTTCATCCCTTAGACAATATTTTTTAATAATGAATTTTGATAAATTATAAATGAAATGCATATTCACATTTTCTTTTTATCACATGTAAGTAATTTGAATACTATAAAGTGAAAATTTAAATGGATTGATGAATTAAATATTGATGATTATAATTTGGAATGGATTTTCCCCATGGACAATGTTAAATTGTTAAATGAATTGTGTATGTTTATTTTAGTATTCCTTGAGCGATTCAAGGGTTGTAATACACAATTCCTTTCATGGTATTGTAATCTATGTTGATTTTTATGAACTATGGATGGTTAAGTGTTGTTGGACATGGTGCTGCTAACAAATATTTTGAAATTAATGGAAATGGTGTTCCTAGTTTTTTATTGAGTTTGCAGAAATGTTGTTCCTTATAATTTATTTAAGTTGTGGACATGAAATTACAAATTATTTGGAATGATGTTCTACATTAATGGACATTTATTTCCTTATAATAAATTGAAATTATGATAAATTATGCTCATAATATTTTATATGAATTCATTGGACATGATGTTCCACACCTCTTGATTTAGACGTTATATTAGTGCTCCTAATTAAAATGTAAAATTCCTTTATGATTATTATTACACATGGAAACCTTGGTTATATGTTTTGGGTCCTCACATAAACTCATATATATATATATTTGTGTGTGTTCATGTGTGTGTATATATATATGATGTGACATGTTTAGAATTTTCAGCTTAGGATGAAGTAAGTGGAGTCATCTAGGTGTCCCATAAGGACATTGATCTCGATATAGTTAAATTTACATTTTAGTTTTTAATTTTACCATCATACCTCCATATCATTAGATTTTATTTTCATAGACTGTGTTTTCATTACACATTATTGGTGGTGGACTACCGTGTTTTACTCACACCCCATTCGGTTCTTTATTGGGTACCCAAATAGATCTCAAACATACTAGTATGAACTAAGGAAAACTCATAGCTGTGGATGTTTGATCTTATGTACTTGTATTAAGTATGACAGAAGAGGCACGAGCTATTTCTCATGATTCTATTGGAGCTCATTTTATTCTCATTTATTTATTTTTGTATATAATGTATTGTATTGTAGGCTACTCCCTATTTTACATAGCATATTTTCATCTACATTTGAATATGATATTGGTTGTGGATTTTAGAAATTTATTATGTTTTGGATGATTTACTTCTTTTGCCTATCATTTATTTATTATTTTGTTATATTTAGTACTAATCATGATGCTATAGTCTACCCAATATACCACCTTTATACCCACACTACCAGTTTGTAGTTACTGGTGTACGAGGATGTGCGCTTGAGGCATTGTCTTCAACTAACATAGGGAACTGTTTTAGTGTCTCCCAGATCAAAATGTGATAACTAGTATCAGTTTTTCTTTTTTCCGTTGTATTAATATTTTGTTTTGGTAAAGAAGAGTCTATGAATGTGTCATAACTTTTTGAATATGTCATTTATGGGTCTTTCCAACCTACAAATAGATGAAAATCATGTTGTTAGGAATGAGATTAGTGTTCATGTTGTTCATTATTTCATTTAACAATTGTTTCACCTTGGGTGATGATAGAGTATACTCTTTATATTGATATATATATTTATGATATTTATCTTTTGGCCAATATTAGAAAGAGACAGGGCATGTTCATGCATAATTTCAATCATAAAGGATTAACATGGCATTAAAATTCTTAACTATATACCATACTTGTGTTATTATGTGACATGTTTTGTTATTATTTATCATGCTTATCTTTACACCATTATTATGTTGTTGTTTTTGGGTTTAATAGTATTTTTTACAAATATGACAGCTTTCCTTGTTTTACTTATGGTATATGGATGGTTAAATAGAATTTCTACATTAGCAAATATGGGGTTTCCCCATATATTTATGATGGAATTATATCAAACCAATATAAAATTGATTAATGAAATTAAATGAATTTAAAATTTAATATTTAATAATGGAAATGTACTAGTCAGTTTTAATAAATAAAAGTTATTTCTAATGGATTATAGTTAAATGGTGTGTCAATTTCAACTTTTAAAGTCTTGTACCTCTATAACTTATGAATAAAGTCCTTTAAAACTGAATCATTATATGAAAAATTGTCCCTTTTAGGCGAGTTTTAGTATTCTACACTAATGAGATAACCCATTGAAGGCTGTGTTACAATTTTGATAAATTTAAATTTTAATGTGTTTTACATAAATACGATGCCAATTATAGTTTATAGAGTGTTGTATCCATAAATTGTTAATGAATTTATGTATAACTAAACCCAAGATTAGAGTGACTAGACCCTCATAGTTTTCCCTTTTTCTTATATGACTTAGTACATATCCCCTTCGGGGTATTCTATAATTATATGAGATAGTTATTTAAATTTTCATCAACAACATATATGGTGTTTCATATAAATGTATAGTGCTATCTTACTAAACCTATTCCCCTTAAATGAATAAATTTTTTAGTTTTTTAAAAGCTTTTTATAAGAGGATTTAGTTAATTAAAATTCCATTTATGACCTAAATGGGGTTTTTTGTATATCTTTTGAGTGAAATTCTATTTAGATAAGCCACATGTGAAAACATATAGATAAATAAATGATTGTTTAAACATAAATTTTGAGAAAATTTTCTTAATTCTATATGAAGATAGCTAAATAAAGTGCTAATATAGTGGGAGAATGTTTCCTTTTTTATTTTTACTTGTCCTTACTTATATTTTATCCCCTTAAGTGTTATAATGAATGTGAAGTTGTGAAATTGATTAAATAATACCTTAATGGTGTTGAAATAATGAACCCACATGTAAGGGTTCCCTTTATAATTTCCTTAAGAGAAATCTTGGATTAAAATGTTGATGTTTCCCATAGGTCATAGTGGAATTATTATATTTCATTGGACATAAAGATAGGGACTTAGAGCCTAGTGACCTTCTAGTCATGACCCTTGTTTTAGAGTTTTCACTTTATGATTTAGAGTGGGGTTATACTATTGTGGTAATTCCCTTGGAAATGTGAAACTTTTAGACTTTTGGGATGGTTTTCTAGGCATGGGGAGTACTGTTTATTAAACTGATTGAGCTGGGTAGGACTCTTAGATAATGAAACAACCCCCTGAGTAGGAAAGTGGTTGTCAGTAAGTTATACCTTGATTTGGGTATAACTTTATACAGACACCTGATGAGTTCTAGATCCATATCTTTTATATTGTCATTGTGACCCTCTATGGATCACTCCCTTATGTGAATTCTTAGAGATGATCAAGGCCTTTTATCCTTATACTTGAAAAGTAGTATCGTTTTGAGATACCTTCAGACTAGGAGAATTGACCTCGTGGCCATGTTTTGAGTTTTAATATAATGTTCATGGTAGAGTACAGAGAGGGATTTAGTTTATTTTTTACTTAAACCCTAATGGGTTAGAGGCATTGGTTTGATCTAGGGATACCTAATAGATGGTTTGGACCAAGTTTACATTTTTTTCAAGTAAATGAGCTTTTTTGTACACTCATTCTGAGATTGATGCAAAAAATATGCTTGGGATTTGAGATTTAGGTCTGGTTATGACTTTTTATTTTTCAAAAAAACCTAAAGTTCTGGTTATTGAAACTATCTTCGATGGTTAGGAATATTTGAGTGTCTTTCTCCATCGACTAGTGCTTGTAGTTGTTGCATTAATTTTTATAAATACCATTGTTAATTGAATCATAGAACTGGTGAGGTTCCCAATTTTTAATAAGAGTTACAAGGGTAATCATATCATACTTTAGAGATATGTTTTGGGTAGCTCTTTCATATTGTACTTGTAGATGGATGACTTATGGGAGCATGAGTCGAGTCTGGAATTGTGCAGTATAAGATTTTCACCCATTTTGTATAATAAGTTTAATTCAGTCTGGTTTTGTGTGGTAAATTATTTAAATATAATATCAATGATTAAATGTGTACATGATGAGTATCAATGGTTTCAAATGTTAATTTTATGGTCATGGATACCCATAACATTGGGTAAATTAGAAATTTCTCATGAAGAGGGTTATTTTGGAATTAAACTAGATGTTATGAGATGGTTGACCCATGAGTGGACCTTAACATGCCTGATTGGGATATGTGGTGTCAAGTGTTGGATATGGTAAGTAATGTCTGGTTCGTGTGAGTGTAGATCGAGGTGAGTGATACACACCTATTGATGGAATCTTAGTGTGATCCTACAATATGGAAGATCATCGACAAAATATTGATATTATTCTAAGTACATTGTGATAACATCGTATGTGGATTGAGATAATGTAATGTATTTTTATTGTTTGATGAAGGGATCCTGTTGTAATTTCTCTCAAGGAGGGGTATAAGGTAATACATGTTGTGGGAATTAAACCCTTTTCCATTTGAGGCTGGTGACCTTCATTATAAATATTTATATTCAACAAATTCTATAGGAACAATTCTCGAGAAGTGGGAATGGGTGATGAATGATGATTAAATTACCACTTGTGAATGAGTAGTTTCTTTCCAATTATAGTCATTATGTGTAATGATATATGGGTCATGGGATATGGTAATTAGAAAAAACATTTCATTTGTATAGTGACATGGATTCTACTAATTCGAGGAGAGTGATGTTGGTTGTTAGAGGGGGAACCTCATTTTAGGAGGGTCGTGGGATCTTGAGGTTGATTATGGGTTGTTTTTTGTCTCTTTTATGTCAATAAATAAATAGAATAATGTAAAACTAGATTTATTAGTAAATTTCAAGTACACGATTGAAGAAGGACTTGGGTAGTGTCTGAGTGTGGGTGTCAGGTCATGATATCTTGTTATTATCCATGTTTTTTGGATCGGGTATGTTCCAGTGCTTGTATAGTAGTATAGTGACAAAGATAAATGAGAGATGGTTCAGCCTGGAGACATCACTATATGTAAAGTATGGGCTTCAATGAGCATGATTCGTGATATATTGGTATTCCCTGAGATAAAGGCTTTATAATATAGTCTTGGTGATGTGTTGACTATTAAAACTGATCAATTTCAAAAGCAGTTGTCTATAAATATTTCTACATGATTTCCTCTAATAATTTGATGTGGTCGATGAGGAACCACATCAATTATGCCTTGGGGATTAGATGAGTTCAATTTAAAGATAGACTGAGTGTTTTTAAGGAAAATAATAAAGGATAAGGCTAAGTTGGGTTGATTGATACTTTAACTTTTTATCAAATTATGAAAATTTGATAGGAGCTTTATATAACACCAAATATTTTTTTCCATAAAAATTTTTAATGTTGGGAGTATTGTGACTTGGAATTAACTGTTGACGGTATGAAACTATGATGGGGAGAACCATAGGTATTTTTTTTAAAGTGACAGAAATGTGACCATGTATTGGGTTATATGGGATCAAGTATGCTCTGTCTCAATGATTCATCTTTGGGTATGTGCATTGTTCTGAGTTTTTGTGGCTTTAGTACCATATGTATAACATAGCACTTGGAGGTGAGCCAGGGATTAAAAAACACTACATAGACATTTGAGTTGAAATTCCTGACCTCATTAGGTTAGGTGATGTATTAATTATCCACATGGGACTCTCATGTATTATAAGTTCAATGGTTGGGAGGTTGTAAGGTCCCATTCTTTGGGATGGGTTGAAATTCATAGGACATTTTGTCTTTTTTGCCTAGTGGATGGGATGAGTTGAGATTTGTGATTCAGAATGAAATTTCAAGAGTTGTAACACATAACATGTTGGTTTTGGATGAGGTCTAATGAAAGAGATATTTGTTTGCATTCCATATGATTTTTGGGAGCATTGGGATTTGAAATCCTAATTTTGGGAAAGGAAGGGGAGGCACATGGTTAGCGCATAATTAGTGGTAACCATACCCCTAAACTAAACAACCCTATTGGGGTTTCACATGGTTTTTAAAACCATTAACATGATTAAGAATATCTATTTGATATGTCTACATAATGTTAAATAGGTGTGAACATGGATGGCACATGAATAGTAAGCCATGTGAGCTAATTGTGTGAATTGGTGGGTGCTAGGAGAGTGGCATCAAACAGCTAGCCCATGGTTTTCCAAACAAAACAAATAACCATGAGAATCATTAATTGGGTTAGAAATTTCCATTTTCCCTCCTTCATCTTAAATACAAAACACCCTTCCTTATCCTACCATTATCATGCCTAGAATCTGCTCGATCCCCCTTTGGATTTATCTATAGGATTTGATGTGTCTCCCTTATTCAGGATCAAAACCAATCAACATAGGTTGTGCTAGATCACTCTAAGTTAGTCAATTTTTCCTCTTGTTTTTTCTTAGTTTATCTTATCATAATGGATTATATTTCCATGTGATATTATATGCTTTATTTTTATGGTTTTTTATGATGATTCTAATTTCATTTATTTGGACTCAAATCCAAGGTCAATAAGGGATGAGTGAAGTTTATTAATAATGAGGATGGTGGACTATATTATTTCCACTTAAAGCTAAATCATTTATAAAATTCACCTTTGTAACTCACATTGTGCTTTCCATGCATTTCTTCTAAAATCTGTTAAACCTAAAATTTATTGTCCAAACTATAAACTAGACCCTTTAAGAGCCCCATAAATATAACTAGATGTTGAGACCTCAATTTAAACCATCATTTGGGTGTGTTCTGTTATATTCCATGATGATATTTTCTAAAATTTTCCGAAAAACCATTAGATTGTGCTTTTCCTAACTCTTAAAAACAATAAGTGATTACACTGAACAAAGAAAATTTTCAAGCGACTTGTATACTCACATGACTTAAGTTAAGTGGGTGACTATTCTATTCTTAGATGACTAATCCACACCTGAGGAATTTAATAATTGTATCATAATTTAAAAAGTATCATCAATGTATTATTAAATTGAGTAGGTAAAGTTCACTTTTATATTGTTAATATGTTTAGATCTTTCCCTTAGTTAGTTTAAGCTGTAAATGAATTAATTTATTTGTTGATGTTTAATTCCATCACTTATACCTTATTATTTTATAATTAATTGTGAAAAATTATAAATGGAATTTATAGTCACATGGAACATTTTTCACTTGTAAGTTATTTGAATACTGGAAAGTAAAATTTTCAATAGAGTAATCAATTGAATGTTGATGATTGTAATTTTTATTGGATGTTTTTTCCCTTTCATATGTTAAATTGTTAAATGTGACATGCATTTTTATTTTTGTATGACATGATTGATAATTTTTTTCTGATACAGAATGCCTTTAATGGTATGGTAAGGCATATCGAGTTGTTTAAACTATGTATGGTTAAGCGGTGTCAGACATGGAGTTCATCATTAATTTATTGAAATTATTAGACATGGAATTCGAAGTTATTTATTTAAGTTATGGACATAGTGTTCCATATTATTTATTGATGTTATGGAAATGGGATTACACATTATTATACATGGAAACGAACATTAATGTATATGGAATTCATCATTATAAATTGAAATTATTTTACATGGTGCTCCTTATCATTTATTTTAATTTATTGGACATGACGTTCTATGCCCCTTGATTTAGATTCTAGATTGATTCTGTTAAATTAAATGTAAAACTACCTTATGATTGAAATTATATATGGAAGCCCTAGTTATATTATTTTTTTCATCACCTAAACTCATATATATATATATATATATATATATATATATAATGGAACATGTTCCGGCTTTCTAGCTTAGGCTGAAGCTGGTAGAGTCTGCCAGGTGGCTCACAACGAACTTGAGATTGAAATGGTTATATTTAAATTAATTATTTACATTTTATTATAATACCTATACAATATTAAATTTTATATTCACATACTGGATTTGAATTAGACACCATTTGTGTTCTCCTCACAAGTTTTATTGACACCCTATTCAGGTCGTCTCTAGGTACTCAGAAAGATCTCATGCATACATGTATAGAATAGGGAAAGTTCCCAACAATAGATGATTGATGTTCAATACTATGATAGAGTATGGTAGTATATGAAATATCTAGTTCTCATGATTCTAGTGGAGTTTATTTTCTAGTATTATTTTGAATAGAATTTATTTTATTATAAGAATAATCCATATTTTGTATAAAATCTTTTCATCACCATTTGTATATGATACTAGTTATGTATTCAATCTTTTTATTATGATTGGGATGATTTAATTTTAAAACAAATAATTCATTTATTCTTACATTGTATTTAGTATGATTACCGAGGGTATAGTTTCCCCATTGTACCAAATTTAAACCCTCACTCCTAGTTGGAAGCCTCTTGAGTATAGGGAGGTACAATTGAGGCTTTTTTCCAACTAGCTCAGAACACTATTTTATTGCATACAAGATAAGGAACTGAAATAATACACATAATACTAATATATTTAATCTTAAAAAGAAGGAAAGTATTCATCATCATCTACACCTTCTTCTTGACAAAACCTTGATAAATAAATCTATCTTTATTCTTAAAAAATTGACCAGAGTCATCTATTTTATTTCCAAAAAACCATTTATATATAATAATATATTTATATTTTGGGGTTTCAACCAATGACCAAAAATTATTTAAATAAAATAGGTTAATCTCATCTTCAATATAAATAGTCAAATTAGAAGATATTAAAGCATAATTAAAATTATGAGGTAAAATTCATAAACAAAGGAAAAGTTATCATAAAAATTCAAAATAGATCACCTAGTTTGAATTCCATTAACAAAATTTCACAAATATTTTTAACAGGTGTTGAGTCAATAAGCTTTTCCTTATGAATTTTCCTTTCCTTCTTGTTTTGAAAATCACAAACTTCTTATCTTAAAGAAAATCTGATTTTACCCCTATTTTACTTCTATAATGAAAATTTCCTTACCCAAGGAAATTTACCCCTACCTTGTTTTAATTGTTCATATCAATATTTTTCTTAAGTATAAATATCAAATTCATATCTAAAACATCGAAATCATATAATACTTAGATATGAAGCATTCTGTTTTAGGATCCGAATTCCTGTTATGAACTTTTATGATGTTCTACTCTGAATTCCCTGTTACGAACTATTATGAAGTTCAACTCTGAATTCTGATTACAAACTTATATAAAGTTATAACTATGAATTCTAATGATGAGTTTTGATTAGGAATTCTCATTATGATTTCTGATGACTAATTATGATTATGAATTCTCGTTACGATTTCTAATGATGAATTCTGATTACGAATTCACATTACAATTTCTCATGATGAATTATGATTACAAATTCTCATTATGAATTATAATGATGAAATATGATTAAGATTTCTTATTAGGGATTCTGATGAAGAATTCTGATTAAGAATTATCATTAAGAATTCTGATGACGAAATATAATTATGAATTCTCATTACGAATTCTGATTGTTAATTCTTATTACAAATTATGGATACGAACTTGAATGAAGTTCAACTCAAAATTTTTCCAATAAACAGAATCTGAAAATCCATGTATTATAGACTCCGAATTCATTTTATGGTTAGACTCCTAACATTACCTTTCATTACTCCAAACATTATTTTTCTCTTTATTCTGAATATCAGTTTTAGTTATGCTTTCACTTGTTCTATTATAAAATGATGTTGTGCCTGTAGTTATCAATTAACCATTTTTTGAGTGACACATGTACATGTCCCTACTAAATTCAAGGAAGAATATGACCATTGGAGGAGGGATTCGACCATTGGAGATTTTCATATAAATAGAATCTCATTGGAAAAGAGCTTACAACTTTTACACAACTTTGACATATGTGCTTACATGCTATTTAAGTGATTTCTAGAGAGAGAGGCTCTTATCAACTTTCAAGCTTCGTGTAGAAAGTTTGAATAGCTTGTTCAAACTTTTCCTTGTACGGATTTTCTTCAGGAGACTCCAATTGTTGCTATGTACAATCGAGGGATTCCGAGGATAGGAAGATAGAGGTTCCAACACCTTGAAGTTCAGGGCTTCCTTTTTGAGGAAGACAGAGGTGCCGACTACCTGATAGTTGAGGAATTGCGGGGATTACAAGACAAAATCTGATCTTTGTGTCAAGGGATTACCCTAGTGTAGGTAAGACAGACTTTCTTAAAAGTATAAATCTAGGGACCTTTATCCAAGGTTGTTGGATACCCTTTATTTTGGTTTAAAAGACTTATTACTTGTGACTTGTTTTGTTACATGTTTTTCCGCTGCATTTTTTATTGTCAAGGAAAGTATAACTTTCTTATACTTCCTTACTTGTACTCTGATATTGTTAGATTATATATTCTTTAAGGTAGAATCTTTATCTTTGTAAACTTTAGTTAAGTTCAATTTCCAGAATCACTTTTTTGGAATTTAGCAGGTGATTAGAATTTATAGAGGTCTTGTGAATTATCTTGCTTAACCTTGTTAAACATAACCATCTTTAAATGTTCCAAAGGAATTTTTAAAAGGTACAATTACCCCCCATCTTTTGTTTGATAATCTCATTATTATTTTGATCCTACGTTTGGTATTATAGAGTATATCATACTCAGACATACCATCCTAACAATTGGTATCAGAGCAGGACTCTGAAATACTTATATTCACATATAAGTTTTTCCTTTATCAAAGTTCTTTTCGTACCAATTTAAAAATTGGTATCATAGGTTGGAAACCTCAAACCCTATACCAATTCAACAATTGGTATCATAGGATTTTTGTCCAATCTAAATTAATCTCATGATTAAATCCAGAAGAGAATTATCGGAATTAAATCTTTTGATTCACACTTCTGGATTCATATTTTTTTCGGAATCTTTTTTTCGGAATCATAGATCAGATTCACTTTTTCATAGAGATACTTTATATCTATATTTTATTGCTTAGAATGTTTTTCTAATTTACAAAATTTTTCTACTAACAAGTTTTTGTGGAAATACTTTTATTAAATATGTTAGGAATCGATGCTAGTTCCATAGACAATCTTAATCCAACCAGACCACCTATCTTTGATGGTAATGATTACGAATATTGGAGAGATCGCATGAAGACTTTTATTATAAACACTGGGGTTGAAAATTTTGTTATGATTACTGGTGGATAAAAAATTCTTGATAAAGAAGTAAGTACCTTTACAAATAAAGAAAAGCATGAATATCAACTTAATTATAAGGTACACAATACTTTACTTTGTTCAATGATTAGAAATATATATATCCGAATTTCTTCTTGTGAAGTAGAAAATTTTATATGGAACAAACATGAATTTACTCACATTGGAACTTCTAAAGTAATTGAGACCAGAAGATCTATGCTTAGAGTTGAATATAATGGTTTTAGTTTTCCTAATGGTGAACCCATGTGCAAAGTGCAATAGAGATTCATGAATATTTTTAATAGTTAACAATCAATGGGTGAAAAAGGATTGTATGATGAATCCCTTGTTGACAAGATCATCGACATCATGCCAAATGAGTGGGAATCTAAAAGGATTGAAATTGATGAGAATAGAAAGGTTACTCAGATTACCCTTGATGGACTGCTTGGAACTCTTCTTCATCATGAGTCTAGAATGAATAGAGATGCTGATATTGTGAAGAAGAAGAATGGAAATGGTAGTGTAGCTTTTACTACTACTTACAATCATATGAAATCCAAGACTCCCAAGAGAATTACTAGATCCAGATCTAAGAAAGTTTTTATACATTCCAAATCTAGTGGAAGTGAATCTTTAGAAAATGAATTAGAAAATCATGCTTGAAGGATGAACAAGATATATGGATAGAGGAAATTTCAATCCAAATACAATAAGAATGAAAAGAAAGACAAGAACGGTTCTAAAGTTACATGCTATGAATGCAAGAGAGCTGGAAACATAAGTCCTGATTTCCCTATGCTCAAAAGAAAATAAAGAAAGGAAAGGCATTCTGAGAAAAACAGAAAGAAGTATTACAAGGAAAAATCTAAGAACGTTTTGAACGCTAATGGCACATGGAGTGCCAGTGGTAGAGATTCTTCAGATGAATATTCCGATTATGAATCTTCTGAACAGAAGAATATTGGTCTTTTAGCCAGGATACCTATTGATAATCATTGCTTGATGGCTAAGGTACACAATGCTGAATCAATGACCAATGTTTATTTAAATGATAATGATAGCAAATATTATAACTCTTCAGATAAATAATCCTCTTATAATGAAGAAAATACTTTACCTACCTATGAAGAAGTTTCTAGGTTTTCCAAACTCCTTGAGAATGAGAATTAAAAACTCATAAAAAAACTTGATAAGGAAAATTCAAGGAATATTATTCTCACTAAGGAAATATCATATCTTTCTAAATATGTTGATAAGAAAAATTCCAATTTTTAAAGTATTTCAATTTTTTTTGAGAAAGTAAGTTCTAAGAAGAATAAACTTTCTAAAGATCTAGAAAACATAATTTCTAAGAAAAATGTTTTCGAGACTAGCTCTAATTCAAATGTTTTTGAAGACAAAAACTTAGTTATAAAACTCAAATCCCAAATATTCTTCTTGAGGATGTGTTTGTAAAACTTTACCCTATGTAAGGAAAATTTTGATAAAATGTATTCACAAATCCGACCTTGAAGGAATACTTCTTGTTTTGGTTATACTGGTTATAAACCAACTTTTAGTAATAATTACTTTGTTCCTCAAAGTGACCCATTCTGTACTAAGTATCAATGTGGAGGTCATTGGGCAAAAAATTGTTCTCTAAAAAAATTCAATCTTTAGGATTTCATAAAGCTTATTTTTCTAAGAAGATGTGGGTTCCCAAAATTTTACTTTCTGAGATTTCAGGATCCAAGAAAGTCTGGATTCTGAAAACCTAACTTTTTCTTATTTTCCGGAAAATAGGGAAAGTACCAACAACAATACATGGTACATGGATAATGGATGTTCCTGTAATATTATTGGAAACAAAAACTATTTTGAAAATATTATCAAGACGAAAGGAGGAAAAGTAACTTTAAGAGATAATGCTCAGGGAGAAATTATTAGTATAGGTAACATCTTTCTTCTTGGAAAAAATTTGATTTCAAATGTTTTATTTGTTAAGGGTCTTAAGAACAACCTCATCAGCATAATTTAATTATGTGACGAAGTCTACCTTGTGAATTTTAGGAATGATAAGTGCTCAGTACACAATTCCAATGAAGATTTTATTGTTTCTGCCCATAGGGAAGAGAATGTTTACGCACTAAACAGAGAAGACCTTAAAAGCCAAGACTTACCTTGACTTAGTGCAATTGAAGATCATTCTTGGTTATGGCATAGAAGGCTAGAACATTGTAACCTTAGGAACATATGCAAACTTTTTAAGAAGAGACTATTTAAGGATCTACTTGAGCTTAGATTTGATTCTTCAAAAGTTTGTGACCCTTGTCAATATAGAAAGCAACATAAATCAAGTTTTAAATCAGTCGGTGAAGTCTCCACTACTGATGCATTAATGCTAGTGCATATGGATATTTTTGGTCCAACACAAACTGGAAGCATTGGGGGAAGGTATTATGTATTTGTCTTAGTTTGTGATTAGACTAGATATACGTGGGTCTATTTTCTAGCAAAGAAGTCTGAAGCTTTTTCTTATTTCAAAAGCTTTAGATCCCAAGTTAAAAATGAGAAAACCCATCCATTGATAACTATTAATAGTGATCATGGATGAGAATTTCAACATTTTGATTTTGAAACTTTTTGTAGTAGAAAAGTCATTACTCATAACCTTTTAGCACCCAGAACACCTCAATAGAATTGTGTTGTTGAAATAAGAAATAGAATTATTTAAGAGATAACTAGAACCATGTTTAGTGAGTATTTTTTTGCCAAACATTTTTGGTTTGAAGCTTTAAGTACTCCTTGTTATACTATAAATCACGTTTTTATTAGACCATTTCTTAATAAAACCCCTTATGAGTTATAAAATGGTAGAAAAACTAAACTTTCCTACTTTAAGGTTTTTGGATGCAAGGTATTCATTCTGAATACTAAAGATAAATTACCAAAAATCTCACCAAAATCAGATGAATGAATTTTCCTAGGATACTCCACAACTTATAAGGCCTATAGAATTTTTAACAAAAAAACATGTAATGTTGAAGAGACAGTACATGTCAAATTTTATGAAACTGAACCTTTTATTTTAAAACAACCTCAACCTACATCGTTGGATGTGTTTTCAAAAACTAATTTTCAACCTAAGATAGAATATCCTTCTGATGAGGAAAATTTTCAAGAAGATACTCCTGAAACATTTGACCTAGAATATTTCTTGCCATATGTTGATGAACAGGTCTCACAAAACCCAGATCAGTAGTTTCTAAAGAATCATCCCAGTGATAGTATCATTGGTGATGTGAATAAACCCGCAAGGACTAGAATTTTATTATGAAATGAAGTATAAAATCTAGTATTCCTTTCCCAATTAAAACCAAAAATAATTGATGAAGCTCTAGGTGATGATGATTGGATTAAAGCCATACAAGATGAACTAAATGAATTTGAAAGGAATAAAGTCTGGACCTTTGTTGAAAGACCTAAGGAAACTTCAGTAATTGGAGTAAAATGGGTCTTTAGAAATAAGTGTGATGAAAAATAAATCATAGTAAGAAATAAAGCTATATTAGTTTCTAAAGTCTATAATCAACAAGAAGGAATAGACTATGAATAAACCTATGCTCCATTAGATAGACTTGAATCTAATCGTATTCTACTTGCCTTTGAAGCATTATTCAATTTCAAACTTTTTCAAATTGATGTGAAATGTGATTTCTTTAATGGTTATGTTCAAGTGGAAGTTTTTGTTGAACAACCTCTTGTATTTGAAGATACAAAACATCCTGATCATGTTTTTAGACTTAACAAAGCTTTGTATGGCCTTAAAAAATCCCCTTGAGCTTGGTATGATAGACTCACAGGATTTTTTCTTCAAAATAACTATGTGAAGGGAAATGCAGATCCAACCCTTTTTATAAATAAAGATAAGAAAAATGTTTTTATTATTCAAATTTATGTTGATGAAATTATATTTGGTTCTACTCAGCAATATTTACCTGATTCCTTTGCAGATCTAATGAAATATTAGTTTGAAATGAGTATGATGTGTGAGTTAAATTTTTTCATAGGTTTTCAAATTTTTTAAAAACCAGAAGGAATCTACATATCACAACATAAGTATATTAAATATCTTCTTAAAAAATATGGATATGACAACACTAGGAGTATAAGTACTCCATTGGTACCTCAAACACAATTTTTCTTGATGAAGCTAGGAAACTAGTAGATCAAACATCTTTTAGAGGTATGATATGAAGTCTACTTTACTTGACAGCTAGTCGTCCAGAATTAATGTGTTCAGTATGCTTATGTGCAATATATCAATATAATCCTAAGGAATCTCATTTAAAGGTAGTGAAAAGAATTTTTCACTACTTAAAGGGAACCATGAATTTAGGACTATTTTAAACTTCTAGAAAATATTTTGTTTTAAAGAGTTTTTCGGATGGTGACTTTGGTGGATGTAGAATGGATAGAAAAATTACGTCGGGAACTTTTCATTTATTAGAAGATTCAATAGTTTCTTGATCCTTCAAGAAGCAACATTCTGTTTCAATTTCTACTATTGAAGCCGAATATGTAGTAGCTGGAAGTTGTTGTGATCAAGTGTGGTGGATTCAACACACACTCATAGACTATGGTTTGAGTTTTACTAAGACTCAAATTTTGTGTGATAACACAATTGCCATTTCCCTTAGTAAAAAACTTTCATATCAATCTCATGAAAAGCACATAGACATTAGGCATCAATTTCATAGGGATCACACACAAAAAAGAGATATCATTCTTCAATTCATTGGAACGCAAGATCAAATTGCTAATATTTTCACAAAATATTTACCTAATAATAGATTTGAATACATTAAACAGAAGTTAGGAATGATAACCATGAGGTAAGCTTCCTCCATTAACTTCCTATTGAACCAATATCCTTACAGTAATAAACTCCTTTTCATATGGGGATTACATCTGTTTTTTATGTTTTTCAAAATCTTCATAACAAAATTCTCATAGTTATTTTTTCAAAATTTATTAATAAATTTTTTTTGTAGTTGGGTTTTAGAAGTTTTTGTAATAGAAATTTTCATAATGGAAATTTTTTTAATCGAAATTTTCGTAATCGAAATTTTCATAATGGAGATTTACTTAGTGGAAATTTTTGTACTAGAAATTTTCATACAGAAAATTTTCGTACAAGAAATTTTCATAATGGAAGTTTTCGTAATGGAAATTTTCGTAAGGGGAATTTTCATATTCATAATTTTCATAATCTATTTTTGGTACTCAGTATTTTTTTTCAATAAAACTTATAGATATTATGTTTTTCGTAATAAGTTTTTTATAGCGAGTTTTTTATAGTATGTTTTTTCGTAGTAAGTTTTCTCATTGTCAAATTTTCTTCAAGAGGAATATCACCTATTACGAATAATCTTCCTACCAAATCCGAAGGGTATAGTTTCTTTACTCAAGTTTTCGTAATCATTTTTACTTTCTGTAATTTTCTCTTGTATTTTAATTTTTTGGATTAGTTTTTTTCCTTAAATATGAATGTTTTTCTTAAATCCTTAAAAGATCAGATTCGTGATTTCCTTGCAGGCATGTTTTCAACTGTTAGATCAGATTAGAGAGTTTTTCAACCGTTTGATTTGTTATGAAAGTTGAAAGGTCACTTCCATCGCCTATATAAAGGGGACCCCCAAGCTTTTGCCCATCAGTTTCCAAGATCTCGCGTCTCGAAGCACTGCCTCAGTTCATAAGCCCATTCTGAATCTCTCAGAGTTATTCCAATCCGAATGTCTGTAGAAGCCTCTTCTCAATAAATTTCTACCATGAAGCCAATCTCAAATTGGAAAGTATACAGGGAAAGGTTAGTGCATCCCAAATTTTTCAAGTATGATTCTATCATTTCTAAGAATATCAAGTTAAATGGATGAGAAGATGTCTGCATATCTAAGCCAGGTGTTCAAGACTCAGTGTATCCGGATTTACTCATAGAGTTTTATGAGTTAGTGTGCCTCTTTAAGGAAGATGATAGAGAAATATTTTCATTCAAGACTAATAGAAAAACCTACAAACTTTCTTATACCAAGGCAGCCAGATTGGTGGGATTATCATATGAAGGGGACACAGAATTTTGCTCCCCAAAACTCTGGGATGTTCAAGGTAGTTTCATTATGGTGAAGGCCTTGCAATGTCTTGGACTTTCTGATGTCAAGACAGTGAAGATTTCTCTCTTTTCTTTTAACAACCGGATCCTTCAGTTATGGGTACATGGTTTTTTAGTACCAAGAAAAGGTTACAAAGATACCCTCAAGAATAGTGACATATATTTCATAGATTTCCTAGTAAATCTTTGGAAAATCAATTTGATGAGGCATGTTCTTATTACAATCCAGAACAACAATAATGGAAATATAAGATCCCAAATTATCATGTATCCTGACTTACTTTCAAAGATTATAGTTAGGTGTCTAGAACCATTCAAGATTGCATGCAAATCCAAGGTTCAGAATTTCAAAGGTATGATTGTTAGTGATGGCACCCTGAAAAGAATGAATGTGGGCTATTCTAAGGAGGCATGAGAGTTCTATGATCTTCCTAAGGATGAGGAAGAATCCAATCCAAAAATTGTTGAAAAATCTGAACCATCAAAGAAACCATGAAAGATAAGAAATATGAAGGAAGTGGAGGAATCAAACAAAACCCCTAAAGCTAAGGAAACCCAATCCGCACCACAAAAACCAATGAAAAAAAAGCTTATCCAGATGGGGTGGATGAAAAATGGATGGAAGATAAGGAAAAAAGGAAATAAGGGGAGATATAGTTCGGCTTTGACCCTGCTGAAGCTAATTCATTAAGGGAGAAGATTGCTGAATACCTTGAGAAGGAAGAAAAAGAGAAGAATATGAAGAAGAAAATGTATGAGGTTGAAGTTGTATAATCTCTTTTAAAATCTACAAAACTATCTTCTAAGAATATTCCAGTAACGAAAACTTTCCTAGTTGATTCTTTACATGAGACTCTGGGGAAGAATTTATTTACTCTGGAAAAATCTAAGGAAAAAGAAGTTTTTGATGAAGTGAAAGAGGAGGAAGTAAAAGAAGAAGAAGAAGTAGAAGAAGAAAGTGGTGATTTAGATGATCTGATTAAACAAGTTGAAGAATATCAAGATAAGGCATATCCATTAGAGAAATTACCACTCCGAACATCGGAGGCCGAGTCCTCGAAGCTTGTCACTCCTGGAAAGAAAGAAGATAAAGATGGAAAGAAAGATGATGACAAGGAAGAAGAAGAAGAAGTAAATAAATTATCTCAAGAAAAAAGCTATAAAAATAACTTTATTGAGGAAGGAACTGAAAAAGAGAAATTTGATGATGATAAAGTTGTTCAATTATCTGATAGTGAGCATAAATCTCATGATGAGCAAGTCATACCGAAGATTGATAAGGGTAAGGAAGTGGTTGTTGATTCTCAAAGAAAATATACAGTGAAGAGGAAGGAAGTTGTAGGAACTTCAAAAAGGAAGTTTTTTGAGCTTGAAAAACCACTCTCACCAAGTAATGTCTCGGATTTACAGTCATCTTCACTTAGTCATGATTTTGTAGAGTAGTCTTTGATGAAGCTAGTCAGTTCCATTTCAACTTTTACAAACATAGATTCCAGATGCCAGATGCTCCAACACACTCTTAATTAAAAGTCGGATTCAATGTCCATGGTGATATAAAAGTGTGTAAAGATAGAATCATATTTCAAAACTTTTCTTATACGATACGAATCCCACAGGAAGTCCTGAAAGAAAATGACCACTTGGTAAAATAAGATCGTCCAAAATATGGAAGATCTTGATGAATTTCAAGAGAAATTAAAGGAGGCTTTTGATACCGAAGATTCCAAGATCAAGGATCTTACAAACGATTTTCAGGAAAAGCTAACCTTAGAGAAAATTTCTCAGAATCAACAAGTGAGAGATATGAATTGGAAGCTTAACTCTGTTTCTCAAAGTTGGAAAGGGGAAAGAGATCTCTGGATTGAGATCGAAGAGAAGCTTGTAAAGTAGGATGAAGTTATTAAGGCTCAGTCTGAGGCTCTGAAGGCTCAAGATTACAGGATTAATGCCTTAGAAAAGAATGCTAATGTGGACCATAAAGAGTTAAAGATGATAAAAACCATTCTGAAGAAGCTAATACCCAAGGAAAAAGAAGACAAATAGACCAATCTGATATTTTGTTGTAATATCTTTCCCTGTAAAAATCCTTTCAATCTTAATAAAAACGCTGGTTGCTTGTCCTTTGTGTTATTTTATACTAATATTTCAGGTACCATATTGTTTTCCATTCCCTCAAATTCTTTTTGAAAATCACAAAGGGGGGAACTAAAAAGAATTCTAAAGAAAATAAGGACAATGATTTATAAGTATAGAATAAGTATCCCTATATAAGGGGGATTTTATCAATGGGGGAGTGTTCATTATGAAGACTTCCATATTCATAATGAAAATCCCATTCTGGAAATCAAGAATACGATCCTTACAGTTCCAAAGCCTAAGGGGGAGTTATTCGTATTCACCATTGATCATAAACAAAGGGAGATAAGCTTTAATTTCATGTCTAGAAATTTATTCTAAGTCTTTACATTCTTTTTTGTATTGATGTTTGTGCCTTCCAAAAAGGGGGCGATTGTTGAGTCAATAAGGTTTTCCTTATGACTTTTACATTCCTTCTTGTTTTGAAAATCCCAAACACCTTATCTTAAAAATATCTGATTTTACACCTATTTTACTTCTATATGGAAAATTTCCTTACCCAAGGAAATTTACCCCTACCTTGTTTTCATTGTTCATATCAATATTTTTATTAAGTATAAAAATCGAATTAATATCTAAAACCTCAGAATCATATAATAATTAGATATGAAGAATTCGGTTTTAGGATCCAAATTACTGTTACAAACTTTTATGAAGTTCTACTATGAATTTCCCATTATGAACTTTTATGAAGTTCAACTCTAAATTCTGATTACGAACTTATATAAAGTTCTAACTACAAATTTTGATGATGAATTCTGATGATGAATTTTTATTATGATTTCGGATGATGAATTCTGATTATGAACTCTCATTTTGATTTCTGATGATGAATTCTGATTACGAATTCTGATTATGATTTCTGATGATGAATTCTGATTATGAATTCTGATTATGATTTCTGATAATGAATTCTGATTATGAATTCTCATTATGAATTCTAATGATGAATTATGATTATGAATTCTAATTACGGATTCTGATAAAGAATTCTGATTATGAATTCTCATTAAAAATTCTAATGATGAATTCTGATTACAAATTCTCATTACAAATTCTGATTGTTAATTATGATTACGAATTATGGATACGAACATGTATGAAGTCCGACTCCAAATTCTTCGTATAAACAGAATCTAAATATCCTTATATTACAGACTCCGAATTAATTTTCTAGTTAGACTCTAACCTTTAACTTTCATCACTCCAAACATTCTTTTTCTCTTCATTCCGAATATCAGTTTTAGTTATTCTTTCACTTGTTCTATTATAAAAAGATTTCGTGCCTTCAGTTATCTATTAATCATTGTTTGAGTGACACATGTACAGGTCACTCCGAAATTCAAGGATGAATATGACTATTGGGAGAGGAAGATGACCATTGGAGATTTTCCTATAAATAGGAGCTCATTTGAAAAGAGCTTACAACTTTGAGACTACTCTGACATTTATGCTTACATGATGTTGAAGTGATTTTTAGAGAGAGAGGCTCTTATCAACTCTCATGCTTCGTGTAGAAAGTTTGAACAGCTTGTTCAAAATTTTCCTTATACATATTTTCTTCGTGCGACTCCGATTGTTGCTGTGTTCAATCAAGGGATTCCGGGGATAAGAAGACAAAGGTTCCAACACCTTGAAGTTGAGGGCTTCCTTGCTGAGGAAGATAGAGGTACCGACTACCTGATAGTTGAGGGCTTGTGGGGATAGCAAGACAGACTATGATCTTCGTGTCGAGGGATTACCATGGTGTGGGTAAGACAAACTTTCTTGAAAGCATAAATCAAGGGACCTTTACCCAAGGTTATTGGATGCCCTTCTCTTTGGGTTAAAATACTTATTACTTGTTACTTGTTTTATTACAAGTTTTTCTGCTGCATTTTATATTGTTAAGGAAAGTATAGCTTTCTTATACTTCCTTAATTGTACTCTGATATAGTTATATTCGATACGCATTAAGGTAGAATCTTTATCTTTTTAAACTTTAGTTAAGTTCCATTTCCGGAATCAATTTTCTGGAATTTAGCAAGTGATTAGAATTTATAGAGGTCCTATTAATTGTCTTGTTTAACCTTGTTAAACATAACCATCTTTAAAAGATCCAAAGGAATTTTGAAAAGGTACAATTCACTCCCCCCTCTTATATTTGAGAATCTCATTCTTATTTCGATCCTACGTTTGGAATTATAGAGTATATCATACACAGACATACCATCCTAACAACAATGTGATCTTAATGAGTTTTCTAATTATTAAGATCAGAATAAGAAGTGATATTTGATGGATCGGATCCCTCGGCCCAACAATATTGTCCGCTCTGGCCCAGTTGCTATCCCAGGCCTCACGGCTTTAAAACGCGTTGCTGAGGGGAAGGTAGGCACGGGAATTTCAAGCCCCCACCAATCTCCCTCCACAACCGATGTGGGATTGGTTACCAGGGCACAGGCGCCAACAATCCTGGCGGGGGCCCAACAATCCTGGGCCCAGGACACAACATCCCCCCCCCCAAGCCCACACCGGTCCCGAGACCAACCACCCTCTGATACCAATTGATGGATCGGATCCCTCGGCCCAGCAATATTGTCCGCTCTGGCCCAGTTTCTATCCCAGGCCTCACGGCTTTAAAACGCGTTGCTGAGGGGAAGGTAGGCACGGGAATTTCAAGCACCCACCAATCTCCCTCCACAACCGATGTGGGATTGGTTACCGGGGCACAGGCGCCAACAATCCTGGCGGGGGCCCAACAATCCTGGGCCCAGGACACAACAATATTCTCCCCCTCAGAAGATACATTATAATACTCAGATTCGTCTTTACCAAAATTAAACTCTCTAATTTTTTCTTTTATTTTATATATATCAAAATTATACTTCAAGATATTTTAATCAAATTTAAAATTCATAGATTCTTATGAAACCATATTTCTATTATTTTAATTATATAAGATTTATAGAAATTAAAACAATTTATAAAAATTCATTATTTTTAGTAATAAATTTTTATATATTATCTTTAGTAATTATAATAAAAACATCACACCCAAAACCACTAAAATATATAACTTTATGTTTATTTTATTTATACAATTAGAAATGAATTTTATTTAAAAAGGTCTAATAAAAACTCTATTTAAAATATAACCAATTTTATTTCTATAATTAACCCAAAATAATCTTGTTTGATCATTTTCATTTAATGTAGTCTTATACATATAAAAAATTAACCAATTTTCCTTTCTTATAACATCATTTTCTATGGTATCCAAGGGAATAACAATGATTATATTTTTTTCATAAATGTTTTGATTTTCTAGAGAAGAAAATTTAACACCTCCATAACTAATAATTGAGATGATAAGTAAACCTTTTTTTTAAACTAGTTTTAACAAATTAGTACATTAGGTAAAGGTCAATGATTATGATTTAACAAATGAGTCCATGTAATTTTTTAAAAAAAATCATCAAACATCACAAAATCATATTAATTTCTACATAAAATATATGTTTTAATAAGAAAATAAATCAAGATAAATAATTTCATGTGGACTAATAGTTTTAAATTAATTAATTGATTTGAAAATTTATTTTTGTTGTTTACCTTTTATATATTAATCACCATGAAAATACTTACTGATTTTCAATTTGGGTAGTTACTAAAAATGTAATTTCAATGAAATTTTATGTTGTAGAAAAATTTTTATCATGCATAAGAATATTATTCTATAAAATTTAATTTGTTTCTATATCATTAATAAAATTAACAGTGTAATTTTTAAGCTTAAAAAATCAATAGAATATATATTATCTTTTATTTTTACATAAAAGTTATCAAAATCATTATTTAAAAAAGAAATTTATAATATTAAAAAATAAACAATATTCCATCATTAAATAATAATTAAATAATTATATATTTTATTAATCCCTAAATATATAAAATATTACAAATTATAATAGTTTTAGAAATACCTAATTCACCAAAGTATTTAAACTTTCCTTTTGAGTTGTGATGGAAAGACATAAAGAATCCATCATATTGATTAAATGATAAAATTTTAAATGGATCCCCAGTAAAATTTATATAGAATTTATTTTCAATATACTATGTTTCCTTGGGAATATTAAGTTATATTTCTTATTTCATAGTATTATCCATCAAATAAAATTAGTATATTATTTTTTATTTCCAAAAATATCATTATTGACTGATTTTTCTATACAGATTTATCCAGATTTCAATTCTCACTTCTATGTTTACCTATATTTATTATCTTTCTTTAGTTTATTTATATTCATTCAACCTGTCTTAATATGTATATTTTTTATACACTTATAAAAATTTAGTTATTAAATATCATTGTATTATTTATGCATTACCTTTCTTGTTTTCTTTTAGATCATCCTATTGAAAATACTTTCTGGGTTGCTTATTGATTCCATTATTATTTTTAATTAAATTTTATAATCCTTTTTCAAGTGAGTTAATTCACATTTCTCACATTACTATAAATAAAAATTAAAATATTTAGAGAAATAATTATACTAAATTTAAATTATATTCAATAAATGTTCAAAGTCTCTTAATTTTTAATATTTTTAGCTCAGTTTTTTATCACAATAAAAACCCAAAATTTTTATCAAATTTTTATTCCTTGAAATTATTAATTTCATCCATAACCACCTTATTTTCATTTCACTTCTTTGTTAGAGACTCTAAAGGATAATTGCATTATCCAATTCTATACAAATGGAACTCCACTGATTTATAATACTCTTAAATAATTGAGACTTCTTGTTCATGGATTCTTCTTCACCCATATTAATGTTTTGATATTCCATATGCTGCATTCAAATTATTATCTACATGATATTGAATGTACCACACTGTGTAACGTGCCATTTCCTCCATAGTTATTGATCTGACTAACTAGATGATACATGGATAAAATATTCCAACTATTAGTATAATATAATACATTCATAATTATTTAGTTTGAAATATAATTTATAAAATTGGTATCTAAAATATTATTTCGAATATATTTAGGAATTTTATATGGTTTTACCAATATTTTATAGTAATATATTATTATATGTTTGTGGTATGCCTCTATTCCTATATTCTAGTAACCATATTCATTCTCAACTAAGTATGGTGGTTCCTGAGGGATTCATCCATTTTTATAATTCATTCTTAATATCTCAATAATAAATATTTTCCTTATGTGATTAAGACTAGGAGTTGTTTAGCACAAGACTAATCAAAATAAATAAAATATAAAATTCAAAAAAGCTTTGATACTAATTTTTACCCTAATGGGAGATGTTTAAAATGTATATAATGGGTCGAATATACCTTTTTAAATTTTAAACAAATCAATTAAACTAGAGTAAAATATATTTTTAAAATATTTTTTCAGGTAAAAAATATTTTAGTCATATGAATAATATAATTCAATGTAAAATAAAATAAATAAGAACAACCATTTTTTAAAATATATTAGATCAATGTGATACTGTATATACTATTCACTTCTCTCTTTTCCAAAAGAAAAATGGATCCCAATAAAACAAAGCCTGACTTTTGAAAGACTGTGATATAATTTTATATAGACTAAATTTTTCACACCTGGAGACACAAACCAACTTATCTATCCTATGTTTATAAGGACCAAAGAAAAAATAAAAAACACCATGAATTATAATAGGAGGAACAACCCAATAATATATAGATTTTATAGGAGGTATAAAAAATTACTTTTAGAATAGATATCATAAAATTATAGATAAATAACAAATAAAATATCATAAGAAATAATAAAATTATAAAAACCAAAAAATAGATAATGAAATATAAAAATGTTGATGTATCTAAGAAATTATAGAAAATCTTTTTCATGATTAATTTATTTTTCAATGATCAAATAATAGTATAAAAATTCATAGTAAGAAACTTTCAACAATTTTTTATCTATTATTTATGAATTTATCATTATCATCTATCTTTCCTTCAATCAGAATTTATACATGAGTCCTTATGATTCATCTCTTGTTCACTGTGATTATTATCCTTTGGGTGTTTCCATATTTTTTCAACCTGATGATCTTTAATTGAGATTCAAAAAATCAAATTAACTATTATGGGATAAATAAAAAAATCATGATGAAAATATATATTACAAATAAAATAATTCCCATTTAAATAATTCCCCCAATATCATAAAAATCATTTTTAGGTTTTAATGAAACAATTCATACTTTATAAAACAATATAAAAAAATAATATATAAAATTGTTTCATAAGATACATAATTAAATTAAGATACATGGTTTTAATAAGATGTAGATTCTTATAATATGAGTTTTTACATAAAAACAATTTCACATAAAGAGAATAATATATAAGAAGAAAAAATGTGTAAGAATTAAATTTTATAAGATACAATTTTCTTAAGAAGGGTTTTGGTAAAAAACATAAATGTGTATGGAAATTAAAATATTACATGAAGTATACATTTCATAAGAGTATAAAAGTTAGTGAAAAATAAATATTTTGTTTTCATGAGAGTGATTATATAGTTTAAAAGAGTTATGTTGTACTTTATAAGTGTCATAACAATTATTTTTAAAAGTAAATATTTAATTTGGAAGAGTAAATGATACTTTAGAAGAGTAAAATATCTGGTCCAAAAAGTAAAATAACACTTCAGAAAACTAAATGACGCTTACAAAAATATTTAACATATTTAACTTTCAAAAACATAAAAATCATCCAAAATAATTAGTAAAACACACCCAATATAAATTAAAATACATAATAAATCATTAAAAAAATTTAAATATTAAATAATCAATCAAAAAAAGTACTATTAAGAAAAAATTAAATAAATTCGTGATAAATTATAATTATCCATTTTTAAAATTGTCATGTATTTATCATATTCTAAACATGAAAACAAATTATCAAACTAAAAAATAATAAAACTCCCACACTACAAATAAGTGGTTCAAAAAGGGTTTAACAATAATAATGTTAGGATTAATCATGTATAAAAAGAATCATAAAAAGGGTTATCAAGGTATTATTTTAACATATCACCATAGAGGAAGAATATATGGATATCACTCGAAAAGTATACATAATAGATAATAAAAAGGCCATGTGATATTTTCTTGTAAATCCACAAAGATTAAGTGGCCCCCCACTTACACAATTTTTTTGAGTCATGTTTTAACATCCCACTATTTATACATGGATTAGAATAAATAAAGTTTTACTTATGAACATGCTATATGGAATGTGAATATAAAAAACATGGTAATAATCAATAAAATATATAGTACTTAAAATTGATAATAAAATAATAATTTATTAATAAATTGAAAATTTAATGAATGACTACAAATTTTTTAAAAATATGAAACGAAGAGACAAACAGGGGAGGAAAAAGGATCACTTACCTTACTTGGATATCTCTTAGAAGTTAAAAAGTAACCCACTTGGAAACCTAATGAACCTATAAAACAAAAAACAAAGAGATATAATGAGAAGAGAACCATTATAATAGAATTTTGATAGAAGATAATGGGGGTATATGTTGTTTAATTTATTGTAAATCTTAAGGAATAAACAAGTAATTCTTTGTTGGAAGATTGTATTTTTGTTTTTGAGATATACTAATAAATTAATTCAAAACATGTTACCCAAAAATACATTTCAAATTATTAAATATGTAATTTAAAAAAAAATTAATTTCATTATATCTTCAAACCCTAAAAATATAAATGGAATTTTTTCATTAATGTATACAAGATATGAAAAAATAGTTTTTTAGTAGAAAAAATATGTTTTATACTTAAAAATCCACATTATGGTTGGGAGGTTGTGTAAAATATTTTAGAACCATTTATTAAACTAATAATACATATATTAATTAATTAAAATTATAAAAATAAGTCATTAAATTTTTTTTAAAACATAATATACATATATAATATACCATATATGTATTCCATATTAAAATATTCAGTAAAAATTAAAATAACTCCAAAAATTATCAAAATTTCACATACAACTAATTTTGAGATGACGATTCAATTTTTTTTATCTATTTGATTCAAATCGACCTTTAAATGTTATAAATTTAATTATTAAATAAATGTATAATAAAATGGTTGTAGTGATTCATGCCTTCTTGGACTATTACATTGATGGTTTAGGAGGTAGAGATATTTATAGGAGGCTCAATGAAGGTTCTATTGAGTTTGGGGTTGAACTTATAATATAGATGTTTATTTATGGCATAAAATTGTGTTCATGATGGTAATGGCTGTTCATGTCTTGGAATTTGGCAATTCATCCCTTTATGTTTTGAAAGGGAATTACATGATTAATTAATTCATTGTCTTAAATAATTACTCATGGCATAAATTAATTCAATAATTCAGCTCCATGGAGTTTGGAAGATGTTATTTAGGTTTTTAATTGAAGAACTTCACGGCCTAAACCAATTTAAATAAATTAATCGGTGGGCCTCATGAATATTCACAGTTTGAATCATAGTTTCATTATGTAAATGTGTCAATATGAATCCAATTGATAAATTTTGGGAACCCTCTATTTTAAATAATTATTTTTTTGTTCCTCTAGAGTTTTGGGTGAACCCTAGGTGATTTTGGAGAATCTTCTAACACCCTTTATATGTATTTGTTCCTTGTCATTATGGGTTTTATATTTGGTGATCTATGGTGAACTCATATCATACCTCATTCGATTCCTCATTTTCCTTTCTTTAGTAATTATTATACATGACGTTTTTTTATATGGCTATGTTTAGGATATGATTTTCATGAGCCATTGAAGATATTCAGAATGATTTGGTGTTTCCTTATTAAGTTGTGGCCTTATGGTTATTTCGTTTTCATTGTGTTGTGTATAGTGAATGAGAAATCTTCTTTTTGGAAAGGGATCCTTATTTTACCCCTTTTTATGTGCATGCAAGGGGATTTCATGCCTTTTTGTTTCTTTATGTGGATATTATGGGTTATCATAAGAACATAATTAATTGGATTTAATTGAAATTTAGTGTTAATTAAAATATTCACATTTATTTACTAATTTTGTGATATTTCATATGTAATTATTCTTGATTGTTGATTTTTTTGAAAAAATGATTATCGGGAGCCATGTTTGTATTGCAGTTATTATGATTGAGAAACTGTTGTTGGGTTGATTATTTTATCTCCCCTTAAATAAAAGGTTAGTGACTTATACGTGTATAATTAATTTGTTTCAATTGTAAATATGGAATTGTTTGAGAATACCCATGAAAATTAATGAAGTAAAGTGATGAAATCCATTCTTATTGAGTCCCAAATATGTTTTTTTTGGAATATTCTATTTATAATATATGTTGATGTGATTTATGATTATCTATTTTGGTTATGTGAACCATATTGATTCTTTTATGGTATTGGTGTTGATTGGATTTGGTATGGAAATGTGTTGGGAAACAAAGCATTGGCGGGTGTCCTGGGATGTGATGGGGTTTGATGTGATAAAATTGGATTATGTTTGTTGAAGTGAGGTGGTTTTATTATGTTAATGGTTTGGAATATGTTGTTTTGTGGAGATTATGGACATTATATGGGTCAAATGTTATGTGGAGTGATTGTGTTAGTTGATATTTTATCCATGGAATGAATTGAAATGCTGAAACTGAAATATCATAGGCTGAATTTAAAAAATTATGGGCTGAAATTGATGTGATATAATTTGATTAAATGAATTAAATAATATATTATATGGGTTGGTAAATGAATAAAGTATGGTATTAAATCTAATATGTGATAATAACATTAGTGAATTGAATACTAATAAACTAATTTTGGATTGTAATTAGTAAATTTTGGGAAATGGAAGAACATGTAATTGAAAGTGGAGATCGTGTGATTATGTGTGGTATTTGTGAGGTGTGATTCATTTAGTAGTGCAATAAGCTATGGAAGATTTTGGGTGGTAAAATGGTTATGGTTTGGAGTATACTAGTGTAATTTATTTTAACCCATAGGTTGAGTATTTTGTGCTATCTATTTACCTTCTTTTTTATCCTATTTACACCCAATCAGAGTTGTATAAGCTTACCAATTTCTTATGTTTGGGGTTTTATGAATTTTCCCCCAAATCTAGGCTTATGGTAAATTTGTGGCTAGCAACCCCCTCTTCCTCAATAGTATTTCATTAGTAGTGATGATTATGGGTTGGTGTAAGATATTTCCCCATGATGATGAGGATATGATGTGCGGTGTGAGTCATGTGTGGTAGGAGAAGGGAATGATGATATTATCCTTTTTATTATGATACCCCAATACCCTAGATATAAGATATGATGATTTTATGAGGCCACAATGTGTTGATGTTGACTGATGTAGGCATGCGATGATAGAACTTTCAAGGGTGGGGTAGGTAGTGATGTGTCTTGACTAACCTCAGAGATAATTGGATATGTGATATGATATGTATGGAAGGGATGAAAGCATAAGGAATTTGACTTTGGGGCATCAGAGTGGAAAATTAGTTAGAAAGAAGATACAAAGTTATTTTTTTTATTCTTTTGATACTCAGTGAGTGTTTCATAATGAGACTAGTATTGGTTAGTTTAATTGTTTATGTGCAGGTTGGTTTAGATATTTATTCACTAGTGTATTAGTATACTCTTTTCACGTGTCCATCAAAGACCATGGGTAAGACCCTACTGAGTATACACTTTATTATCAACCTACATATATATAAACTAATTTTGTGATTCTATAATGATTTTCGGAACTGATATGGACATTAATAGCTGGGATATTAGAGTTTTTTTTGAGTTACTACCATAAGACTTTTCTTTTTTCATTATTTAGATAAATGTATTTTAAATGTATTTTTAAATTTTTATTCATTTTGGGATGGTTATTTTTCCATTATTTTATATTATATGATGAAGTTTTTTTGTGGTTATTCATCCTATACCTTGACCCTATATTTATTATTTAGGGTAATTCCTTCCATATGTGATATTTTTATACCTTTGGTACTAGTATCTAACATGGGACCTACTTAAGGTTGGACATGAGGTTCATTGTCTCTATTCCTTCATTATTGACCCAAAATGGGTAACTTTGGAAGGAGGGGGTCATGACAGAGTAGTATCAGAGGTTTAGTTTGAGAGGTAGGATATATTTTGGAGTAAATAACTACAAGGATTTCAGGGTATGGTAGGAAAACAATTAAATTTTATCTTTGTGTGTGACATAGTCAAGACATTCTTGTTAGCACCTGGGATTTAGGCCCCCTGTAATCTGATGAATGAACATTGATTTTACCAAATTACCAAGTGAGGTTGTGTCATTTTTAGGGTAGATACTTATGAAAGTTATTTTCATTATGAATATTTTTACTCATGTCATAATAGGGATATTTTTGTTAAATACAAATTTAATTGATTATATAATCATAGATATAATTCCATGCTACCATGATTTGGGTTTCTTATTGATTTTTTTAGGAATGGTGATGAGCCATTGTTCATGTGTAGCTCTGGAAGTATTGGTTAAAAAGGTTGATTTAGTTGATTGTCTTAGGTTTGGAACAATTAAGAATGATGAGGCATAGAATAGGTACTGACATTTCATTTAGCATATGATGTTGGAAAATTATGAGCAGAACATCTTTGATATGGAGATAGAGCACTGGTTAGAATAGATTTAAATCACTCATTGCTTTATTTGAGCTCCGAATGAGTTTTGGGTTCCACTGATGGTTAGTTGTATTTGGGAATCTTTACGTTAGTGGTAGAGGATGTATATTTTTGATCAGAAGGAGGAAAATGTATCATTGTAATATTTTTAGAAGGAGTTACATTTGAAATTTTTATCATTTATGATGAAGCAATGAAGAAGAAGATGTTATCCCTTCAACAAGGGAGCCTAGGTGTGAAAGAGATTGGGTCATGTTTAAGGACTTTTATTATCTTTCTCGGGATGTATTTCTAGATGAGGATTCTAGGGAATAATGTACAGAGGATGCATTTCTCCTAGTGACTAGATATACACTCACCATATTTATGGATCCAATGTATTTAGCGGTGTAGAAAAAGGTATAGGTTATAAAGTAGATAAATTCATAGAGGGGTGAGCCTGGAGGGGCTATCCAGTAGGGTTACATGAGTATAAGGACTTCATGAAGTGGATTATACTTGTATATGAATTCAGGTTTCTGATTGGTGGGGAACAGACCTTAGTAGATGTTTCCATTCCAATATGGGGTTTGTGTCTCATGAATGTTTACTGAGGGCATCCTATTTTAGTTATACATCTCTTAGGTTTATGGAAACCATAGTTTTTGGTGTTTTAAATATTAGGGAGGACTATATCAGATGGGGGGTCAAGATATTTTTCTACAACAAAACCGGCTTCCACTAGGCCATTAGTAGTAGTAGGGGTTTCCAGGGTTCATTTGGGAGCATGGGCCAAAGGATTTTTTCCATCCATTAGAAGATGAAGCTGTTATAGGGTTTCCATGTGATGGTACCTATCCTCATATACCTAGAATAGATTGTGGTTTTGGAGGTAGCCAATATATAGGTAGGTGAGTTTTTTATAGAAAGATGCATGCGATGGAGGTGTTAATGCCTATAGGGACAGTGGTCATTCGAGGTAGGATTATTCTATCATTAATCCTAGTTTATAAAATGTTTTATTCAGGACCCTCAAACTCCTTTGATACTATTGATTTGGCCAATGATTTTGGATTATATGTGGAGAGACTTCCAATTCATCAAGTGTTATCCACACTAATTGGAATCCAAACGGCTTCGTTAGATGTGCACCAAGGATGTAGACTAGTTATGGGTAACACTAGAATGTGGGGGATTTATTCGTGCTATATATAGGGTCGTAATATTTCATCCTTTGTATTTAATGATTGTGTTATATGAATGTAGTCATTTATTTTTTCCATATGAGAGTTTCATTTCCTTATGTGGTGGGCTAGTTGAATGTATTGGGCATAGTGGAAGTGTCCTTTGATGGTATGACCAACAATAATATTAGTATTAATAGATGTGTAATCATTACCACACATGATAAATGCATCATGGACAATAAAAATCGTATACTAGGTGACTATATTAAAATTTCAAAACCAGAAGAGAATGATCTTCATATGTAATTTATAATTAATTTATGAGTTGATATAAAATTACCCGAACATTTAATTACACTTTTATTGATGATTTAGTTGAATAGATCATGTTTTACATTCATTACATGACAAGATCCAAGTGAAAAATTCATTTATTAGTGATCCACATGTGGACCATAGTCTATGTACATCACAGTAAAATATCTAGGTGCTAGCACAACCAATCCTGATCACTTGCATTATTCCTTGTTGATTTTACATTCATTACATGACATGATCTAAGTGAAAAATTCATTTATTAGTGATCCACTTGTGGAAAATATTCTATGTGTTGTACCTCTCGTATCCCCTCGTGGTTTAATTTTCATGATCACAATCACTTTCATGTTTATCTAACATTGTTTGAAGTGTTTTTTATTGAAAGGCACAAGGTTGCCAAGAAGTTGGCCCAAGAATGGACATCAAATGGACTGAAATTCAGTCCACCGGCCAACCGGTGTGATAGCACCGGCCAGCCGGTGGAACTGGCAGAGGGATTGCCCACTGCCAGGTTCCACCGGTCGACCGGTGGCTCTGTCACCGGTCGACCTGTGGCACCCAGCCCAAATAGTGTTTGCTACTGTCTTGCCACCGGCCAGCCGGTGGCTCCTCACCGGTCGACCGGTAGAGCCTGGATCAAGACTCTTCTTCTCTACCAAGGCACCGGCCAGCCGGTGGAGATGTACCGGTCAGCCGGTGGCCCCTGGACAAGAATCCTATGCCTTTTTTCACACACCGGCCAGCCGGTGGGACTGTACCGGCCAGCCGGTGGATCCAGTCAAACTAGCCGTTGGAGCTTTGACCAGGCTGCTCCACTTGGCTCCCAACGGCTCCGAAAGCCTTTCCAACGGCTCCAAAGGCCTCCAACGTCCATATGAGGGTTCCCCCTCTATAAATAAAGGACCTTGAATCCCCGGAACAATTGCCGGACCATAATTAAGCTTTGTGAAGCCAACAGACATATTTTCCATCATTCGGCAATCCTCCGGCGAGCCACTTCAAAGGAACCCCACGTGCTCCAATCCAATTCCACATCCAAGAGCACCTTCAAAGAAGCTTGGAAGCGGCCTTCAACATCTCCATTCAATCAAAGGCGCCCAAGGCTTCTCCAAATACGGTTTTTATTGTTTATTTTATTTTGAGCTTAAAATTGGGTTTGTACCTACAAACCCCAAACCCTTTTCTCATCCTCCCTTTCTTTTGGGTTCTCACACCACCATTAAGGTGTGAAGAGGTTTCTTCAAGCCTTTCCTTTTAAAAGGCTTGTGTTTCGGTGAGCTAGCCTTCACCCGTTAAAAAGGCTAGTGGGTTCTTGCTAAACCATCAAAAGCAAGTGGGTTCTTGCTAAACCACAAAAAGCAAGCTGTAATAGGTCCTAGTGCTACCTCAAAGCCTAGTGGGTTTCTTGCTAAAACCATTGAAAAGCAAGCGGTAGGAATCTCTCAACGGTTGAGTTGGGAGCGGAGACGTAGGCCGGGTTTTGGCCGAACTCCGTTATCAATTTCTTGTGTCTTGCCTCCTTTATTTCCGCTGCACTTTACTTTGATTTTTAATTTGTTAATCAATTTTTTAAAAGGCAATTCACCCCCCCTCTTGCCATCATTTCCTTGCTTTTTCCGACCCAACAATTGGTATCAAAGGACGTATTTGAATAATTCCCTAACCGGTTTCAAATTAAAGATCCTATTTTTTTTTGATGGGTTCTACCGCTTCTTCCTCTCAATCCCCCCAAGGACATTCTTTGGATCGTGCTCCATTCTTTGATGGAGCCGATTATTCTTTTTGGAAAACCCGCATGATCACTTTTCTTAAAAGCATTGGTTATCCTATTTTTAAAATTGTCATGCATGGTTATTCCCTTTCTTCTCCCGATGAATCTAAATGGACCCCCAATGACATTGCAAATTTTGAGCTTGATGGCAAAGCCATGAATGCTCTTCATTGTGGCTTAGACCGTAATGTTTTTTATTGCATTTCTTCTTGCACATCTTCTCATGATATTTGGAAGCTTTTAGAGCTAACCTATGAAGGTACTAGCAAGGCTCCAAAGCAAGAACCCGACAACAAGCGAGAACTCGTCATCAAGCAAGAACCCGACGAAAAGATCAAACCCGTTTGCCCAACTCACAAGAAAAGGGCCAAGAAGAAGAAGAAGAAGGCTTTAAAGAAAACATGGAGTGATAGCTCCACCTCTTCATTCTCCTCTTTCTCCTTGAGCGACCATGGTAAAAAATGCCTAATGGCAAAACATGAGGTATCTTCCTCCTCTTCCTCCTCTTCTTGTTCTTCAAATTCCAATTCTTTAAATCATTTATCCTATGAGGAACTCTCACATGCTAGAGACCAATTAGAAAAAGGTTTTCATGAATTATCTTCAAAATTTGTTTCTTTAAAAAAGTCTTTCAAAAAACTCTCCTCCGAAAAAGAACAACTTCTTAAAGAGAAGGAGGAACTCTCCCTAAAAATCCAAAATTTTCCCAATGTTGATTCTTTGGAATCAACCATCAAGGACCTTAGAGAATCCCTAGCTAAGTTCACCCAAGGGGAACAAAACCTTTCGAAATTGCTTGGTTCCCAACGCATTTCCCGAACCACCCAAGGGCTAGGATATACCAACCGAGCTTCCTCCTCCCATGCACCCACTATATTTGTAAGGGGGAGCTCCGAATTTAAATTTTGTAACTATTGTAAAAAACCCGGGCACCTCATTTATGAATGTAATTGTAAAAACGCCCGGTATGGTCAACCCAAAAGTTTTTTCTTTTCGGACGAATTTTATAGGAGAAGACCCGCTACAAGGCAAGTGTGGATTGAAAAATCCCTCTTAGCGAGTCTCTCCGGGCCTAAAATTGTCTCTTTTCAAAATCCCACTCCCCGGTGATTTATTGTTTTTATTTAGGGGGAGAATTTTCTAAATTGTTTTCACTTTTATTTCAAAACTTTCAGTTCAAACTTTTGATTCAAAACTTTCATTTCAAAAATCTCAACTCATTTTTCAAATATCAAATCTTGTTTTTTCAAATCTCGTTTCCCTCAATCAAGTTTTATGCCCCACGCTATTTTGATAATCACAAAGGGGGAGAAATTTCTTGATTGATTGGGGGAGAATCCTTTTCATCATGCTTTGATTTATTTTCAAATTATCCTTTAAGAATGTCTTTAATTTCAGTATTTTACTTTGATTGTTTCGGTGATTGTGATCATCAAAATAGGGGGAGATTGTTGTACCTCTCGTATCCCCTCGTGGTTTAATTTTCATGATCACAATCACTTTCATGTTTATCTAACATTGTTTGAAGTGTTTTTTATTGAAAGGCACAAGGTTGCCAAGAAGTTGGCCCAAGAATGGACATCAAATGGACTGAAATTCAGTCCACCGGCCAACCAGTGTGATAGCACCGGCCAGCCGGTGGAACTGGCAGAGGGATTGCCCACTGCCAGGTTCCACCGGTCGACCGGTGGCTCTGTCACCGGTCGACCTGTGGCACCCAGCCCAAATAGTGTTTGCTACTGTCTTGCCACCGGCCAGCCGGTGGCTCCTCACCGGTCGACCGGTAGAGCCTGGATCAAGACTCTTCTTCTCTACCAAGGCACCGGCCAGCCGGTGGAGATGTACCGGTCAGCCGGTGGCCCCTGGACAAGAATCCTATGCCTTTTTTCACACACCGGCCAGCCGGTGGGACTGTACCGGCCAGCCGGTGGATCCAGTCAAACTAGCCGTTGGAGCTTTGACCAGGCTGCTCCACTTGGCTCCCAACGGCTCCGAAAGCCTTTCCAACGGCTCCAAAGGCCTCCAACGGCCATATGAGGGTTCCCCCTCTATAAATAAAGGACCTTGAAGCCCCGGAACAATTTCCGGACCATAATTAAGCTTTGTGAAGCCAACGGACATATTTTCCATCATTCGGCAATCCTCCGGCGAGCCACTTCAAAGGAACCCCACGTGCTCCAATCCAATTCCACATCCAAGAGCACCTTCAAAGAAGCTTGGAAGCGGCCTTCAACATCTCCATTCAATCAAAGGCGCCCAAGGCTTCTCCAAATACGGTTTTTATTGTTTATTTTATTTTGAGCTTAAAATTGGGTTTGTACCTACAAACCCCAAACCCTTTTCTCATCCTCCCTTTCTTTTGGGTTCTCACACCACCATTAAGGTGTGAAGAGGTTTCTTCAAGCCTTTCCTTTTAAAAGGCTTGTGTTTCGGTGAGCTAGCCTTCACCCGTTAAAAAGGCTAGTGGGTTCTTGCTAAACCATCAAAAGCAAGTGGGTTCTTGCTAAACCACAAAAAGCAAGCTGTAATAGGTCCTAGTGCTACCTCAAAGCCTAGTGGGTTTCTTGCTAAAACCATTGAAAAGCAAGCGGTAGGAATCTCTCAACGGTTGAGTTGGGAGCGGAGACGTAGGCCGGGTTTTGGCCGAACTCCGTTATCAATTTCTTGTGTCTTGCCTCCTTTATTTCCGCTGCACTTTACTTTGATTTTTAATTTGTTAATCAATTTTTTAAAAGGCAATTCACCCCCCCTCTTGCCATCATTTCCTTGCTTTTTCCGACCCAACAATTGGTATCAAAGGACGTATTTGAATAATTCCCTAACCGGTTTCAAATTAAAGATCCTATTTTTTTTTGATGGGTTCTACCGCTTCTTCCTCTCAATCCCCCCAAGGACATTCTTTGGATCGTGCTCCATTCTTTGATGGAGCCGATTATTCTTTTTGGAAAACCCGCATGATCACTTTTCTTAAAAGCATTGGTTATCCTATTTTTAAAATTGTCATGCATGGTTATTCCCTTTCTTCTCCCGATGAATCTAAATGGACCCCCAATGACATTGCAAATTTTGAGCTTGATGGCAAAGCCATGAATGCTCTTCATTGTGGCTTAGACCGTAATGTTTTTTATTGAATTTCTTCTTGCACATCTTCTCATGATATTTGGAAGCTTTTAGAGCTAACCTATGAAGGTACTAGCAAGGCTCCAAAGCAAGAACCCGACAACAAGCGAGAACTCGTCATCAAGCAAGAACCCGACGAAAAGATCAAACCCGTTTGCCCACCTCACAAGAAAAGGGCCAAGAAGAAGAAGAAGAAGGCTTTAAAGAAAACATGGAGTGATAGCTCCACCTATTCATTCTCCTCTTTCTCCTTGAGCGACCATGGTAAAAAATGCCTAATGGCAAAACATGAGGTATCTTCCTCCTCTTCCTCCTCTTCTTGTTCTTCAAATTCCAATTCTTTAAATCATTTATCCTATGAGGAACTCTCACATGCTAGAGACCAATTAGAAAAAGGTTTTCATGAATTATCTTCAAAATTTGTTTCTTTAAAAAAGTCTTTCAAAAAACTCTCCTCCGAAAAAGAACAACTTCTTAAAGAGAAGGAGGAACTCTCCCTAAAAATCCAAAATTTTCCCAATGTTGATTCTTTGGAATCAACCATCAAGGACCTTAGAGAATCCCTAGCTAAGTTCACCCAAGGGGAACAAAACCTTTCGAAATTGCTTGGTTCCCAACGCATTTCCCGAACCACCCAAGGGCTAGGATATACCAACCGAGCTTCCTCCTCCCATGCACCCACTATATTTGTAAGGGGGAGCTCCGAATTTAAATTTTGTAACTATTGTAAAAAACCCGGGCACCTCATTTATGAATGTAATTGTAAAAACGCCCGGTATGGTCAACCCAAAAGTTTTTTCTTTTCGGACGAATTTTATAGGAGAAGACCCGCTACAAGGCAAGTGTGGATTGAAAAATCCCTCTTAGCGAGTCTCTCCGGGCCTAAAATTGTCTCTTTTCAAAATCCCACTCCCCGGTGATTTATTGTTTTTATTTAGGGGGAGAATTTTCTAAATTGTTTTCACTTTTATTTCAAAACTTTCAGTTCAAACTTTTGATTCAAAACTTTCATTTCAAAAATCTCAACTCATTTTTCAAATCTCAAATCTTGTTTTTTCAAATCTCGTTTCCCTCAATCAAGTTTTATGCCCCACGCTATTTTGATAATCACAAAGGGGGAGAAATTTCTTGATTGATTGGGGGAGAATCCTTTTCATCATGCTTTGATTTATTTTCAAATTATCCTTTAAGAATGTCTTTAATTTCAGTATTTTACTTTGATTGTTTCGGTGATTGTGATCATCAAAATAGGGGGAGATTGTTGTACCTCTCGTATCCCCTCGTGGTTTAATTTTCATGATCACAATCACTTTCATGTTTATCTAACATTGTTTGAAGTGTTTTTTATTGAAAGGCACAAGGTTGCCAAGAAGTTGGCCCAAGAATGGACATCAAATGGACTGAAATTCAGTCCACCGGCCAACCAGTGTGATAGCACCGGCCAGCCGGTGGAACTGGCAGAGGGATTGCCCACTGCCAGGTTCCACCGGTCGACCGGTGGCTCTGTCACCGGTCGACCTGTGGCACCCAGCCCAAATAGTGTTTGCTACTGTCTTGCCACCGGCCAGCCGGTGGCTCCTCACCGGTCGACCGGTAGAGCCTGGATCAAGACTCTTCTTCTCTACCAAGGCACCGGCCAGCCGGTGGAGATGTACCGGTCAGCCGGTGGCCCCTGGACAAGAATCCTATGCCTTTTTTCACACACCGGCCAGCCGGTGGGACTGTACCGGCCAGCCGGTGGATCCAGTCAAACTAGCCGTTGGAGCTTTGACCAGGCTGCTCCACTTGGCTCCCAACGGCTCCGAAAGCCTTTCCAACGGCTCCAAAGGCCTCCAACGGCCATATGAGGGTTCCCCCTCTATAAATAAAGGACCTTGAAGCCCCGGAACAATTGCCGGACCATAATTAATCTTTGTGAAGCCAACGGACATATTTTCCATCATTCGGCAATCCTCCGGCGAGCCACTTCAAAGGAACCCCACGTGCTCCAATCCAATTCCACATCCAAGAGCACCTTCAAAGAAGCTTGGAAGCGGCCTTCAACATCTCCATTCAATCAAAGGCGCCCAAGGCTTCTCCAAATACGGTTTTTATTGTTTATTTTATTTTGAGCTTAAAATTGGGTTTGTACCTACAAACCCCAAACCCTTTTCTCATCCTCCCTTTCTTTTGGGTTCTCACACCACCATTAAGGTGTGAAGAGGTTTCTTCAAGCCTTTCCTTTTAAAAGGCTTGTGTTTCGGTGAGCTAGCCTTCACCCGTTAAAAAGGCTAGTGGGTTCTTGCTAAACCATCAAAAGCAAGTGGGTTCTTGCTAAACCACAAAAAGCAAGCTGTAATAGGTCCTAGTGCTACCTCAAAGCCTAGTGGGTTTCTTGCTAAAACCATTGAAAAGCAAGCGGTAGGAATCTCTCAACGGTTGAGTTGGGAGCGGAGACGTAGGCCGGGTTTTGGCCGAACTCCGTTATCAATTTCTTGTGTCTTGCCTCCTTTATTTCCGCTGCACTTTACTTTGATTTTTAATTTGTTAATCAATTTTTTAAAAGGCAATTCACCCCCCTCTTGCCATCATTTCCTTGCTTTTTCCGACCCAACAATATGCACATCACAGTAAAATATCCAGGTGCTAGCACAACCAATCTTGATCACTTGCATTATTCCTGATTTACCGCAGCTGAATTATTCTGAAAGGATAAATAAAATTTAATGTTCTATTGATGGATTGAGTAGAGGAATATAGAGTTATATTTAGATATCTAGATCTATCTCTAGGTTTTAATAGAGACTCTTCATATTTATTATGCATACCAAAAGTGAGTTATGAATTTTTGATAATTAGATATTTATTGTAGTAGGATTAGGGTTTGAAAATCCCACACAAGACCCTCTCTAATCTAATAATTCTTATTTTTCCCCTTTCCCAATAATAATAATAATAATAATAATAATAATAATAATAATAATAATAATTTGAAATTTTCCACACATTAAGAATATAAATAATTTTTTACCATTTTCAATTAGACCATTAATCTTAGTCAACTTTCCATCATTGATATTTACAGATCCTTGAATGATTAATATTTAATAAATAAATGTCATTGAATTATTATATAATAAATATAATAAATATTGTATTTGATAATATTTAAAATAAACTTTTATTATTATTTAACTCACTTATTATTATAATTTTTTTTAATAAATTAATGTGATCAACCAAATATAATTAAATATTATTTATTATAACTTGTTAAAATCATTACATTAATTTAACAGAGATTATAGATAACCTTAGTGTGTGATACTCTTTGCCTCTATCTCATTGGAATTAGGATTAATTTAATAAAGACCAAGGCTACCATCTAAAAATATACCAAGGATCCGATAGATAATGAAGTTAAAATCATAATTAAATATATCCTCCTTTGAACATTTACCATGTAATATAATCCTTTATCATGATACCTCAAATCAAGTAGGTTGTATGCTAGTTCCATCAACATATACACTAAATGTATCATTATTTGAATATATATAAATTAACTCTCCCACTAAACATCGTTGCAATATATTTATTTAGGAAGTTCCATTCCCATCAAAGGGTCTGATATATCAACATACATCAAATTATGTGAAGGGTAATTCCTTTTATCTCTTTATCTAATAATTCAATTTCACTCATGAAACATCCAATGTATCTTACCTCACAAAGAGAACATGTCATTATGTTTTTTCTCAATAAATCAAAGTACATGACTCATAATATCCATCTATGATAATATTAAAGTCTAGGGATCAATATACACATCCACATATATGAACATACAATGAAACATGGAAATGTGGATTTCCTATTAATGAGTCTATTATCATAACCACATATCTTGGATATTACCATAGGTGAACTCCATGATATGGTGTCTCAATATATTATGTACCTCTTAACCCCAAATTACTATATTGGTAGTTTTATTTCATAAAATATGAACCCACCATAGAACATATATTAAATAACATTTTCACAAAACCTCTAGATTCACATAATAAATGAAAACTGCTATGAAATTTTAGTGTAGCATATATTATTAGGACATTATCACATAAAAGAGTCATGAAAAGGAATAGTCATGATGTAATATAAAACATCATTAATAATGAAAACATGTAATCAAGTACAAAAAATCTCGGTTCTAGGGCACTAACTCCAACATACAACGACTTATACTAGAGGAAAATAAAGAAAAGAATTCAATCCACTAGCTCTCACACAATACTAATGACTATTTATAAGTAAGTCTTTAGTTAAGGGGGATTCCATGTTTTCCTCCTTTGGTACTCTAATCACCAAAACTTTACCTCATTGGAAAAAATCTCTCAAGATATGAAACTTCCAAAGTAAGTGATTTATCCACTATTATGACCTCGAATCTTTAGAGAGAGAAACTTCTGCAGTGTTATCACTGCAATCTACCATAGGGTATTTACTATTATGCACCTCATTAATATATTAAAAATATTTACAAATCAAAACCACTTCCTTGGATACATAGGATTCTGTAATATAATATGTATTTATTATAGTATTAGAAACAATTGGCTATATAGAACACTTCCATCTTATAGATGCTCTGTTGAGATAAAAGATATAAGAAAATTGTGATTTAAGATCATTATGATTTTTTAAAAACATACAAATTTATAAACTATAATGATTATCTTTTCATCTACTCCATACTTTAATAATATATCATTAGTTTCCTTTAGATACTTAAGGATATCCTAAATTGCAGTCTAATACTATTCACCAGAATCTATTTGATATTTTTCTACCATGATAAATGGATAGGAAACATAAATCCATTTACATAACGAGGTATACATGACAAATCCTATCACATAATTGTATGGGATCTTACTTATTATATCACTTTCCTCATGTGTTTGAAGACACATTTTTGGGAAAGATACATACCATGTGATGCTAGAACAAATACCATATTATATTATTCTATATTTAACCTCTTCTATATATAGTCAATGTATGTACTCTGACTTAGTCTAAGAATCCCCTTAGATATATCACACATGGTATTGATACCTAGAATGAAGTATTATTAACATATTTTCTTTATGGAGAAGAACTTTCTTAATTATTCCTTAACCTATGGTAAGGCTTGTATATCATTTCCAATTAGTAGTATTTCATCAACATATAAAACTATAAAAAATTATTATTCTAATAAAATAATTGTAAAAAAATTGGAAACATTTGTTCTTAATGAAACCATATTTCTTTATGGATTAACTAAATTTAACATTTCATGACCTAGATGCTTGATTTAACAAATAGATAGATCTCTGTAACTCTTATATCCTTATCGAATTTCCTAGAGTCATAAACCTTTCTGGTTGTGTCATACACAAATCTTATTGAAGGTTACCATTAAAAAGAGTAGTTTTGAAATCTATTTTCAAAATCCTATAGTGAAGGTAAGCTTCTATGGAAAGAATAATTTTGATGGATTTAAATATGTAAACTAGAAATTTGTTCATCATTATCAATGCCTTGAAATTTTCTAAACCCTTTATCCACTGTCTATGATTTATAGGTATTTACTTTACCTTCAAAGTCCATCTTTCTATTGAATACCCATTTACAACCAACAAGTTTTAAATATACTATTGGATAGATCAAAATGAAAATTTTATTTTAATAGATGTAATCCATCTCATTATTGATGTATTCTTACCATATTTCAACATTTTCTCTCTCTATTTTCCCATTATTGGAGAGAGTATAATTATTTTAAACCAATAATGAGTCTCTATCATTAGTGACTAGAAAACCATATATCTTTGGTTCTCTTACCTATCAAGTGCTACTATATAGAACTTGTGTTCCAAAAATAACATATTCCATGGGGACCAATGTAATCTATTCATGTACCAAATCTTTGATATATTGATCATGAACTTAATCAAAGTTACTCTTTCTACCAGTATCCTCCATGAGGACGTTCTCCATCTACAGAAATATGGATTGTATTACAATAATTAATTTATTTTCTTAATGTTTGTATGGATAGTAAACCCTTATTTCCTAAGGATACCCTATAATGATACACATTATTTCTTTAGGTGCTAGTTTGTTTTGGGATATTACTTTAACGAATGTCTTGTAACCCCATACATGAACATGTAACAAAACATGGTTCTCTCCCCACCATAACTTGAATAGAATAAAATATAATCAATTAATTTGTACTCAATTTAGTACATCTGATGTTGTTTGACATGTATATCCCTAAAAGGATAATGATACGCTTTTATAAATCATCATTGACCTTACCGTGTCTAGTTGTGTATGGTTAATCATTTCATTCACACCATGGAACTATAGAGTATAAGGTGGAGTAATGTGATATTAATTCCCATACTCCCATAGAATTTTGATAAAGTATTGGTAAATATAGTTACTGCCTCAATCAAATCACTATTTCTTTATCTTCGTACCATGAAATTTATCAACTAAATTTTTGAACTCTTTGAACTTGTAAAATGATTCAAAATTATAACTAATCAAGTAGCTATAACCATACCCACTCAAGTCATCAATAAAAGTAAAAAATCATAAGAACCCTTGTATAAACATGATATGTAAAAGTAATAACACTATTTTCAAAATCATATGTGACATGAAACAATGTTATTAGAAGAAAAAATTACATTTAATACCTTATGAAATATTTATTATTAAATAAATTTAATCTCTTCGATAGATTATAAAACATGTAACCCTGAGTCAAAATGATATATAATATAGTATTCCATTATGACATAGCCATTAAGTTTTTGGGTATGAATCATACTCACTAAATTATAAAAAATATGGTATTCTATTAGCAAAAAAGTGTATCTAGAGTCAAAACCTCTGACCATTTATTTATAAATGAAATATTCAGTAAATAAGAACCATAGACCAAACACAACAACTAAAACACATCAAAACCAAACCCTTCACCATCTTCATGATAAAAATCTTTCTATGCAGTCACCGACTCCCACTATGAGCTTTCGTAGTGCCTCATGATTTTGGAATGCTTCCTTTTAAGGTTCAATCGCTCCAAAGAAATAAATTCATTATTAATTTACCCAGATACTGCTCCACCTTATTTACGGGTAGAGAATCTAGTGGACATTATCTTTGGGAGATAAGAATAGTCTTTCCTCGATTGCCTTCATGGAAAGACAATCATATCCTCCTTTTTTCAGACAATAGCTTTTTCCACCTGAACAATGTCACTATATCAGAGTTTGTCCCAACCCTCATTTTCCTTATTACTAACAGAAACATCCCCCCATTTAGCAGGAACCTGTATCTCCTTATATTTCATCATCCGATTTTTCTGATGTTGGCTGCTCATTTCAATCATTATAAGACAATGTGGCTGGTCCATCTCATTACAACCTACATGTCACCCATTTCCTACTTCTTCATTCATTGCATCCTCATTCTAACTTGTACATAACCCCTTTTTCACGTCCTCATTCACTGCACCCCTATTCCGAGTCTGCATGCAAGCTTCCACACTTTCATTCTCCAGCCCATGAAAGAAGTTCCTCATGGACACCATGAACATCACACCACCATCCTCAACAGCCCATCCACAGACCTCTAGATCCCCCATAGATAGGAGAACACCAATTTCCACCATTGTAATAGATATTCTTCCAACCTCAGCCTCCATAAAAGACCCCTACATCCCTTCGCTCACCTTTCCACCACTACACTTATTCACCATAGAAGCACCTCCCTCAAGCATGCCACCCTCCTCCCAGCTGATATCAAGAAAAGGCATGCCATCCTTAGTGACCCTTGGATCTTTTTGTCTCCCACCTATATCCATAAGTATTATTGATGCCATTCTAGAATCACATCTGTCAGCAGCTCTGTTGAAACCTGTCCCCCGGTTTAGATCTTATTTAAGTCTATTTAACACTAAATACAACAAAGTATTTGCAGGAAACTCAACTGGACTTTATAGAACAGATGCAACTTGGGGACCTAGTCTGGGTGCATTGCCTACCTGAGTATAAACAGTATGAATCTTCCTTTTATCAATGGGATTGCCTAGCCTCTTCTACAGACCTAGGGACCTCTTTCTAGAAACTCCACCATGACACCTAACATATATGAACCCTAATATATTACAGGTTGTGTAGTAGTCAATCCATAATTCATAAACCACTGCTTGCTTCCATCTAAATTCTTGAACCACTAGAATCCAGACCCATTCCACTGGAGGTCTCATGATATCCACCTCAACACATAGCTGAGGATTGATCGGGTGACTCACCATGGATGTTTGAACATCAAAACACAAGAATCGACCTACCAGGTTCCCAAGCATATGTATCATCTCTAGGTTTTCGAAAGCTAAAGGTAAATGAGGTAAACATACCAAAATTGGGATGGTTTTTGGGTCGCGATTCATACATAGATCAAACTTCTACCTGAAGAGAAGAAACATACAACTGTTGCATCTCTTGGGTGCATTGGACCGCACACGTATCAGGTCTTCCATTGAGGTGAAACGAACCCTAAAATTTTGACTATAAAAAAGGCTGGAGACTATGCGGTCCTGTAGATCCAATTTTCCAAAAACAAACTTATCGAAATCATCAACCGATAGTCTACAAAAATTGAATCAAGCCACTAGAGTTGGGTCTAGATAACTCGTCGCTTTAGAGAAATCCCACACCAAAATCGGGTGTTGAAGATTACCAAGATAAATATCTGGAACCTTCGGGCTTACCTCTATCACTGAGAACTCTGGGTGATACTGAGGATTAGAGAAAGGTATGAAGGGGGTTTGTGACCTCATAGGTGGTAGCATGCCATCCTCCCCTTTCCCACCTCTAGGAAGGGGGGGGGGGAATCATATTCAGACATCCACTAGGGTTCCATTTCCATTCAAGAATAGCTCTGCATCTATTAAAGTTTTCTATCCCTTATGGTATTCTATTGATTATAAGTAAAATAAGAATCATTTAAAATAAATAGAAATGTTTTCTAAAAAGTTGTATTTTTTCAAAAAGGTGTTTTAGTCATGATTTTCATGAATTATTTAAAAGTAGGTTTTAAGGAAATTATCAAATTTATTTTAAAAAATAAAATTCATTTAAGAAATCATAGTAAAAAATTATATTATATGTATTTTTTTGGATTTTTTTTCTGAAATGTTTTAATTTTTTATGAATAGTGAGAAATACTAAATTTTAATTGAAAACTATAGTTTTTTAGATTATTTAAAAAGTTAAATTATATTTTTAATTGAATTTTGAATAAAATTAATTCAATTATATATCTATTAACCCAATTTAGGTCATTGTAATCATTTTAATTTTAATTTTTGATACAAAAATTTGTAAACTTTTGAACATTTTCTCTTAGAAAACCCCCATTTTCACTATGTCTGTGGGATTAATTTAAAATTAAATATCACCACTTATGTGAATATAATTTAGAAAAATAGTTTTTTTAATTAGAATAAATTATATTTTATGACAATTTCATACTAATTTTTTACCAAAATAAATAGTAAAATAGTAAAAATTATTTACCGCGATTAAGGTAAAAATGGGTTTATTGAGGTTTAAGCTATGAAGATAAGGGTTAAAATGAACTAAATTTTTTATAAAATATATTTTATGTCCATATTTCGACCCTATAATTTATAATTATCATGAATAATCTATTTTAGACCATTTTTTATGTGAAAAATTTAGATACAACTTTTTCTTTACAAAAATTACATTTGCGACCCTCATCTCACTTATAAAAGGCCATCCCCTATCAACTCTTATTAACACCTTCACAACATTTTGGTTCTACCAATACCTAAACAAATAAATTACAAAATTCCCTCCCCCTATCCTATAAACCTTATTTTTTGAATAAATCCATCCTCGGAAGTCTTTGGTGAAAACCTGTGGCTGTAACCCAAAGAAGTGGTCATGTTCTCTAATGAGCATTTTTATATTATTTCTTCGACCACATCATTAAATTATTGTTAAAAAAATTATTATATAATAACCTATGTATATTAAATGTACTTATATATTGTTTTAGTAAGTTAATTACCTATAACTATCCACACTTCTATGAAATGGGTTATAAAATCATCACTCATGTGTATGACAAACTACCACCTCACGAACCAATGTCATTGATTTTTACATTAATACCACCCATGAATGGGTATAATGATGGATATAAACTATATATATAATATTTAAAATATAAATATATCTTTTTAGTCGTTATATCATATATTTTTTTTTACTTTCCATTCTGTAGTGGATACTATAACATCGCTTGTGTGAACAATGAACTACTGTCTCACGAAGCGATGTGATTAATTTTTCATTAAAAATTTAAATATAAGGTAAAAGGTATAATTTTAATGAATGAAAGTATTATAAATGAAATAATTAGGATATCAATGAAATATATATCATTATGAAAATATAATGAATCATTTTATTTCTTACATTGAAAAATGATAACATTATTTGTGTATGTATGGACTACTGCCTTGACAATGTGATTTGAATCTCTTTTCATTACCACAAAACATGGATGATATATAAGTATATGTAAATAAAAAATATTTTATATAGTATATTATGATAATTTTTTAATTTAAAATGTTACTTAACTAATTTTTATAATGTTCATTGAAAAATTGAATCATTACTCATGCGTATGTAAAACCTACCATCTCCATGATTGGAACGTAACTAATTTTTCATAACCATATTTCGTGATTGGTTTTGAAATAATAATTTATGTATAAATATAATAATTATTTCATTATTATTATTTTTATATGTCAAAATAATGAACTCTTTGATCCTAGATAACCTACAAAATTCATTTTTGTTAAAGAATCCAAATATAATCAAAACATCCAACATAAACATAATTGATTAATTAGTTAAGTATAACATTTTAATAATTAAAATAAAATGAATAATAAACCTGAAATATTTTACTAAGAAATTAAATAGTTAACATAATTTTATTATTCAGAAAGATAAATAACATATGTGATGATTCCAACTCAATGTAAGAGTTTCTCATCCCACTTTTACTTCTATGAGACATACCCCATATTAACCACATATTTCTTTATTATGGTGTATATGATACCATTTTTTAGTTTATATCATGAATTAATTTATCTTAATGGTATTTAATATTTCATTTAATTTGATTTATTCTTTAGGGATTAAAAAACAAAATTAACCAAACTGGTAAGGGTTTATTTGACAATTTCATCATTACTCAGGATTATTTTTATTGAAGTATCCATTAGACAAATTATTTAATATTTATATCATAAAATAAATTTAATTTTTCATAATCTAGTTATTAATTAATTTTTTCAGGAAATAGTACCATTACCCCACTAGTTGGTACTTAAAATGATTGAGGAACTGTTTTTCAAAAGATCTCACATCCATCCTCTGTCGAAAATACATTTTCATCAAAACCCATTATCTCTATTTTTTAAAATAGTTTATAAACTTTTAAAACTGAGTTTTAAAATACAGTTTGACCCATTTGTTATTTTTATAATATTTTTAATGGAATCATTATATCATTTTCAAAATAAATTATCTTTGGATTTTATCATAAAATGTGAAAGGAATATTTATTTTAACGTACTTGGAATGTACAAAATTTCCTTCCATCATGACCACTCAATGTTTTAAAGATTAATATATAAATTTAAATGTTTAATTTCAAATAAAATTGTTTTCAAACTTTTGGGTGAACTTTTTTTTTGAAAAGTGATTTTCAAAGTGAAAAGGATATTTTTCTGAACAATGTTTTCACTGATATTTTTATAGTATTTCTATTCATCGATGGCATCAAGAATTTATTGTACATATGATCAATTGGGGATATGTTGTAATTATATCATCCTTATTAATTATTTTATATGATTTATGATATGTTTAATTAAGGATATAAAATTTTATTACCATTCACTATTTTTCTCTGAATGGTTTGAGATTATGTTTATTGATTGGGGTAAGTAATAACATATCATATATAATATTTTTTAATCAAATGACTATATTGATTATGATTCACCCCATTTATATGAGAAATGAATTGTAACTTTTGAATGATTTGAAGGGACTAATATACTCCCTCAAAGCATCAGCAGGTCTATTGAGACAAAATAGATTTGGTTTTGGTAGAGGCCTTACCTATGTTTATAAATGTATTGGAACAAGACTCGATAGGAGGATGATAAAGAATATTTCACCACAGTAGAAGCTACACGGATTTCAAGAAAGATAGGGCATGGCACCTTCCATTGGGACAATCCTGTACATGCACCAGATAGCCTAGCCAAACAACCATACGAAGCTGGAGAGATGATTTCGCGATGAAGATGTTTGGGAGGAGCAGTTTCAAGTCATTATTCTAGGTTTTATGTAATGTTTGAAGCCTACGGGCAATTAATTCCTCTAAGGCCTATGGTCCATGTAATACTTATTCCAACGGGCCTTGTAAGGGTTCCACATCACCCCTTGAAAGGGGGATTATCCAAATCAATAAAAAAATGAAGGCCTTTGGGCCATTGGATGGATATTACATTTGATTCTATGATTAGTTAGAATATCCATGGACAAGTTTCAATATCATGTGATTATTTATATGTAATTATTTAATCATCATTTATTACAACCATATTATCCTCTTATTATTGATTAAATGACATGAATTTAAATTTTTTACCTTTCTATATTGATTATACCTTATTTATTCATATCTTTTATTGTACACTTACCATCACTAAGCATCTGAGATCACCATTTCTTATATATTGTTTTCCTTAGGATAATAATAATTATTTTGTTATTTATATATAGAGATATGATAAAAGGAAGAATAAAATTCTCAAAAAAATATTTTGTTTTTTATTTTCTAAAATTTAATTTACATTTCATGTTTTTAACTAGTTTACCAATACTAATAAACTATTAAGACCGTCATAATGTGATTACTTATATCTTTGGCCAATGTAATAAAGTAGAAACTTTGTCTAAGGTACTAGGGCTAGGGTCACTACAATCCACCTCCAACCACTTTTTGAAAAGGTACACACTAATTTTAATGTACCAAATCTAAAATCTCTGTGACCTTCTTAACTTGACCACTTAATGGGGGTTTGGTTATCTTTCCTTGCAAACAAGTGTAAACTCTTTCAAGTGTTTTAATCGGAAAAGATACTACATAACCATCTTGATATATATTTTTTAAATGATTTGCATTTATGTGAATAACATGGTGATGCCACAACCTAGTGTTATATGGATCATGTGTATTTGTTTAGTTATCAATTGTCAATATTTGGTTTTTTAAAATTAATATATAAATATAGTTATTTAACTGTGAAATACCACAATATATACTTTCTTTATAAAAGTAGAAACTCATATTTTACAAGATGAAAAAAAGTCCATCCATGTAAAAACAATAAATGAAAATATTGATCTTAGTAACAATAGGAACATAATAAAAATAATTTAAAACCAAAATCAATCCTATCTGTAATGTGAGATGACATTATCAAATTGGAATAACAATAATTCCTAATCAATTGGGATCCTGTAGATCTACCTCTTTGATAGAGATAAAATTTCTATTGTTTTTCAGGTATATTTTAATGATTTATACCCCACTAATTTTTAAATGTTATATGAGTTTTTTTGGATTTTAGAGATTTTTTATCTTAAAAGAGAAAATTTCTTAATTCGGTAAATTTTACTATTTGCAATGACTTATGTATTTATATCATAAAATTATATATATTGATAAAAATTGAGTAATAATTCTTTTAGGCTTACTATATTCATGGAATAAAACTTTTTCAACTGGACCCAGTGCTGATTTAAAATATTTGAGGCCTAAATAAATCATCCAATGTGAAACCATTTTTTGAATATGGAATTAATAAAACTTAATTAAATGAGAAATATCTTGGTATAAAAGCCTCTAAATGAGTAGATTTTACTAGAAGGAGGAATATAACTCCATATATCATAATAAAAGATAAATTTAATGTCCAAATTCTCTCATTAAGGAATCCATTGAGATCATCTGAAATGAGGAAGTTGAGGAGTCTCTTTAGGTTGAAGAAAAGGGTTTAAATAATTCAGATATAAATGATATTAAATGTGTTAAAAGGAATTTAAATTTTTAGGTTTGAAAGATACATTAATTTATAATAACGTTTAAGGACTCTAGTTGAGATTCATAAAGGTAGAGGGCCAAATGTGATAAAAATAATATATGGAGAGGAGTAGAGTAGCAGATATCCCCACCCCTTTTCTATTTCCTACTATACTTCTTTCCAAGGGGTTTTAAGTGAGAGAAATTAGAGGGGTTTGATATATTGTATTCTTAATGTGTTTTTTATTCACATTGTAAAGGAATAAATAGATAATAAATATGATACTTTAGTGATTCAATGCTAAGCACCAGGTTGACATGGATGGAAACAACTGAAGAACAATATATTTTAAGTTTTTAACTTCATGTGTAACCTATTTTGAGTCTCTATTGAGCTTATATTTTTTAATTAATGTTTTCATTGTATTTATTGAATACATTTTAACTAGTTTTTTATGGGTTTTAAATCTATGGAGTAAAATAATTGATTTATCTATTTAAATTTATTTGGTTAGGTTTTTTCATTCAGTATAGTGTTTTAGATTAGGTTTGATTTCTTAGTGGTCTTAAATTAATTTAATCACTAATATAGGAGGGAAAGATTATTATTGAGGTATTGACATGATATCATAGAAAAATAGGGTAGTTATTTGGAGTTTTTTGGATGGGAATTGAAAAATTCAATTGAGAAATCATTTTAAATAAGAATGTGGGGAGTTCCCATAGTGTGTAATTATGCCCACAACTATTGTTTCTATTTTGGTTTCAAATCTCTTATTTTTTTCAATCAATTGTTTTGTTGATTTTTTTAACATTTTCATTTTTTTTATTTTTTTATTTTAAAATTTAGTCAAATCCCCACTTTTAATTTTAACATTAAGAAAACAAATTAACAATGTGATAGTTTGAAACTTATCGTATAACCTACTCATGAGAAAACACAATGGTGACTATTGTGTAACATTTAAAAGGGGGAAATATTGAGTGGGGTTTCATAAAAAAATTTCACATCACTCATATATGAAAATCTTATGAAATATACTCGGTTTCTATATTTGGAAACAAATGTGATCACCACATGCAATATCTAATACCTAATTTTTAGATATGGAATTATTACATTCAATAATTTATACACTTGAAGATTCCCCTTTCTTCTTTGGCTGGGTGGAATTCCTATTTTAGTGGCCCAAATTTCCACATGAAAAAATACCACATAATATTCCTTTCCTTACCATTGGATCTTCTTATTCATAGAAGTATGGTTCTCTATAGATTTATACATGGAATGAGACCTCATCCATTTTTCATTGTTCCTCCTCTTCTTATTCACTATAAGAACTATGGTTTTTTAATTCCCTCTATCTTTATCAACGTGGAGAATATTAATATGATGTTTTGGAATTGTCTTGTTTCTATTTCCCATTTATAATTCACAATAAAACTGAAGAAGATTTTTGGTAGTGAGTAAATAATAAGATCTGTATGTATATAATTAGAGATATTAAAACCCAAGATGTCCAGGTTCTCAATGTAGCCAATCAACCAGACTAAACATTCCCCAGTTGGTGATCACCCTCCAAGATTTCATGTGAATATTGAATTGGAGATCCCATATCTATTTGATATTTACCTCTCATTATAGAGATCTATAATGTGAGAAATTTGGTTATACATACATATATCTTTATATTACATAAGAATTTTATTGGACAAGGAGGATAGAATGAAACAATGGATATCAATTAAGTTGTCCATATGAAACACATAGATTTATACTTCTTCCTCATCAAACTCTTTGGAAAATGACCCAGGAATTGGGGTTTCTAGAATATATGATATCCATTCATGGAATAATATAACACATAAGTTCCCATAACATTCTTAAAAATTCATATCGGTGAAAATGTTATCCTTATTTAGTATGGATCACAATGATATTTTCAAAGTCCTATGATTTTCCATTTTCAACAAATTAATTGTAAATAATTAAAACCTTAATAATATAGTAAAATAGATTAATAATTTTAAATATAATTAAATTCCATTAATCTCCTACTTTTTTTCAAAACCCAATAACCCTTACGATTAGTTTTAGAATATCATATTTCTTAGATATTCTAGTGGAAGGGATCCATAATCCCCTTCTCATAACCAATACATATGGATGACAAGTTATTTGAAGGGTTTTAGGTTGGCATAACTATCCAACATCATTACCATATATTTACTTGATCCTTTGAGTGAAATTCCATGTCCTAAACCCCTATTCTAAATATTTCCTCAACACTTGCCTCTCAGCTACACCATGTCTTACTTGGGAATTCATCCCTTAATGTAACCACGTTAATTCAACCCAAAACATCAAAATAAAAGGTAAATAATAATTTAAGGGACTGAAAATTAGGTTGGTCAAGAACATTAAACTGGGAGGTCAATTTTAACTTAAGTAGTGAATGACTATACTGACTAAATATTATATTTTAGGGATTTTAATCATTATACATAACACCCATTTTATTATTACACATTCCATGTTAAATATAAAGTGGATTTTACATTGTTGATTAACCATGTATGATTAAACATTTACACATAATCAAAGTATATTTTAATACATCTTACATGATTGTAAAATAATTTATTAGGTGATTGTGCAACATCAACACACATAAATAATTAACCATGAAATTGACTAAAACAAAACATAAATGAAACTATCATGATATTCATTAATCATTTGTTTAAATAGTATAAAATAAACTAAAACTAGAGGATAGGGGAAAACACATTTAATTGTAGCTTGGTCAGTGTTGTATTATTACACCTAGACTTATATGTATCACCTCAATCGGTTTCTCCTTAGTTCCTAGTATTGGACCAGCTCCTCTTACCTAGGAGCCCCATACTTAAATAAGATTTTTCTCATAATTAGATGAAGGGATCCAATGGATTATATAAAGTAGTTTATATAAAAGAAATTTTGGACGCACTAGCCATTATAGAAAAGGAGGTTATGGAATGCAGTCTGTTAATAATAATGAATGTAGAGAAACTAGCCACATACTAAACACTGTTATATTCTAATGATCATCCACACTATATAAAATTATCATAAATTTTTAAAATTAATATATATTACTTTAATTCATTCATTAATTTAGATAATGTGACAAAAATTAATTTAATTAATTCAATTCATCTTAATTCCATCTAATAATCCTAATCTCACAGTTATCTATAATTTATAAAAAATTAATTCCATTTAAAATCAATGATGTACAATAGTGAACTTTAAGCAAAATACGTGTTCTTATCCAAATTTTTAACATGAAAATAAATGTAATATATAATTATAAATCCCATGACATGGAATGTACATGATCCAATATATGACACATGGAACACATTTGAATAGGTTTTATTATTTTTTTTTATTTTTGAAAATTTGGGAACATTGGTTAGTAGTTTATTGTATGACATACAGTTTATCTTACATGGTGTGTAACCTCTAATTTTCAAGGAATGTAATTCCATATTTCATGTATCTTATAAAAGGAATTATAGGAAACCTTAGGTTGTTATACAATGGAATACATGGACTACACATCTTGTATAGTGGTTACATTTCTTTTAGTTCTTCAAGTAGTGCCCCAGTCTATCTAGATCTATATGTTGATAGACGTTTTTAGGATCTTTTATCTGATTTAACAAAATATATACAACTTAGTAATGATATATAGATGGAAAAAAAATTCATGGAATGTATATAGGCAGTACATGTCCCATTCTTTAGTTTCATCTTGGTTGATCCTTTGGCATCTGTAAATGGTATTCGTTATATTTTTCTCTATTTTTTAATATTAAATATTTATAGGTAATGTTAGTGAGAATGAAGAATAAAATATACTAAAGTGTTGGATATTAAATAGAATCTATATTAGTAATAAAAAACACCAATACATGAAACCAATAAGTGAATAGTAATGAATTATAAATTTAACATGTAACCTCTCCGATACCACTTGAATGTTCTGATAACTACAGAAGAATCCTTTAATGGTATCACTAACTTGGGATTTTGTAATAATTTTTGTGTAATAATTTCTGAAAATCATCAAAGTGTTGTGTAAAACAAAAAATATATATTAATTTACTAGATTAAAACACTGGAACCAGAAGAGCATAATCTTCCTAGGTAAATTATAATTAATCTATGTTGAGATTTTAATTACCTCAACTTGTAATTATACTTTTATTACTAATCTGGTTAACTAGATATTATTCTATCATTGTTGAAATTCAAGATACAACTGAATAATCTCTATATATGTGATCTATACATTCCCCAAAATCATTGAACATTGTCAAAGAATAACCATGTGCTGGAATAATAGATCCTAATTTTTTGTGTTGTCCATGGTTGATCATACACGAATTCTTCCCAAAGGATGAAGAACTTTTCACATACTCTTGATATATTGAGAGGAAGAAGAAGTATTTTACTCTAGATCTATAAATATCCCTATAGGGATTGAGATATTCTCTCTCTATCTTTATTTTCACAGAAAAGTGTGTTTTGAAAGTGACATAATTAGATATTTACTATGGAAGGTTTAGGGTTGACAAATCCCACAAAAGATCATCTCTAACCATATAATCCTTACTTGACCCAATATCCAATAATAATAATAATAATAATAATAATTTAACATGTGAAACACTTTAAGAATATAAATAAATATTATTCATACCATTTCCAATTGAACCATTAAGCTCAGTCCACATTCAATTTTTAATGTTTACCGATCATTGAATAATAACTATTTAATAAATAAATTTCCCATAATTATTCTATGATAAATTAAAATTATATAATCTAGAAACATGCTAATACACACACATAGAAACAAGATAATTTTGTAATGACATCCAACCTCCTACATACATTTACCATGTAATATAATCTTCTATCATAATATCTCAAATCAAAAGTTATTCATGTTGGTTCCATCAACGTATACGCTAAATGAATCTTTACTTATCTTTTTTAAAATGAACTAGGCCAAAAAACATCATATAAATGGATTTATTTTGGAATTTATATTCCAATAAAAGGACATGATATACAAGATTCCATCAAAAGACAAAAGTAATAAATCCTTTCTCAAATTATTTATTAACGCAATATCACATGTGAAACACCCATAATATCCTACCAAATTGTGAGAATATTTCATCATTGTTTTCATAAATACATCAAATCATGTGATTGACAATATCAATTAATGATAATATTAATGTCTAAAGATCAATAAAAACATCCACAAATAGGAAAATCCAATGACACAATGAAATGTTGTGTTCCTATTAATGAGTTTGTTCCCATAACCATATATCTTAGAGGTTAACAATGATGATCACCATGAAAAGGTATCTCAATTTATTATGATCCTCCTACCTATTATGGCCTATAGTTTCTGTGTGTTTTCTTATAGTATTATCTATCCATATAACACATATTCAAGAATGATGTCTCACAAATAAGTTCTCATTATATTGGGAAACTGCCATGACATTTTAGTACAACTTATATTCCTAGGACATTAACACATACATGATTCATGGAATGGAACAATCGTAGTGTGATAGGAAAATTTATTAGTAATTAAAAAATTTAATCAAGTACAAATAAAATTTATTCTAGGTAACCAACTCCAACACTGATGTGTGACATCTATTGGTGTGTGGGGTTATCTGATATGTGGTAAGAAATTAAGGCCACTTATAACTCAGTTAGTAGAGTTATTAGTAGAATATTAGTTATAGGATGTTCCCATTTCAATATACTAATATTTAAAAAATAAATTCTATGTTCAATATCATACAAGATATGCAACACCGAGCTTAAACTAACTATAAAATATTATTATTAAATATGACTGTTACAAACTAGATGTTAAATTGGTAAGTATTAATAGGATAAACCATATTTTGAAAAATATATATAAGGTTCCTAATCAATAAAAAAATTTTGATTAATGATTTGAAAAAGGAACTCAATTTTTAGAAAAAAAAATTTATTCGTCAAAAATATATTTTCTTTGAAAATGGGTTTTATTGTTTTTCTTGACAAAATATTATAATTAATTTTTAAAATTTTTCGAAAATTTATTTGATAAAATTAATTAATTTTTTAGTACATCATGTCAAAATTATCTTAGCATTAATTTTAGAGATTTTTTTTGAAAATATTTATTTTTAAATTGATAGTGAAAAAACTGACTTTAATTGAAAATTTTATTTTATTTTCATGAAATGATAAGTTAAATTATATTTTGGATTATTTTTAAAATTTAAATAGTTAATTTTTACTTTAAATAACTCAATTATTGTTAATGAAAATAATTTTATACTTGAATTTAGTACAAAAACATTTTATACTTTTAAAAATGAATTTTTATGAAAAACACGTTTTCATCACGTTTTGTGGGTATAATTTTAAATTAAATTCTATGAATTTTGGGAATATAATTTAAAAAAATGGATTATTTATCTTGAATAATGATGTCTAAATTTTGAAAATAGGTCCCTTTTATTTTTAGACATTTTTAATAGTACTCATAGTAATTTTTATTACCATGGAAAAAGGTAAATTAATAATTATGATTTTGGATTAGTTTTGAAATTTAATTTTTAACATTTTATTTAAAATAATCCAAATTATGGTTTTTTAAATGAATTTTATTCTTAAATTTTTAATAAAATCATTTTATACTTTTACAAAGGCATTTTTTCTGAAAAATATGTTTTCTGTCAAATTTTGCGGGAATAATTTAAAATTAAGTTTATCACTTTTGTGTATTGAATTTTGAAAAGTGGATTAAATATTTGAAGATTTGATGAACAAATTTGGTATATAGTTCCATTTTATTTCTAGTTATTATGAATAGTAATCTAGGATTTTTTACCATGGTAAAGGATAAACCAGGTAATTAAGGGTTTAAAATAATACGATAAAGACTATAAAATAACCATAAAACTTACCTTAATTTTATTTTATGAGTTCCTTTCTTCCATACACATCCATTTTTTTGGTTATAATACTTTTTATTATTATTATGTGATTATGAATTTTATAATATTTTAATTAAAGAAAAGTTAAAAAAGTCACACTGTTGTTTTTAATAATTATAATATTTTTAACGTAGAGATAAAAAAAAGTTGTATTAAGTTATAAATATTTATTTTCAATATAAGAGATTTATCTTCATCATGGTAATTTATATTTAATTTTTTTTGAATAAATAATTACCTTAAATTCTTACACAACACTCACATAGTGATTATTCAATAAATAGAAAAATAAAATAAATGATTTTAAAAATATTAAAACTAAAATAATCTGAATAAATTTCTGGATGAAAATTTTTTTAGATAAAAATAAAATATTATATAATTATTAATTAATTATATTTTAATTATTTTATTGAATTATAGTATTAAAATTCAAATTAAATGTATTGTTTTGAAATTGAAATTAAAGATATTTTATAATAAATAATATATTATTAAATGATTTAATTTTTTTAAAAAACTTATCTTCAGCCATGTGAAAGGGATACAGTTTATGACATCAACCATTATCCATTTATGGTCCATTTCTCATTTTATAGTAACTATAATAACCCCCTTAAGTGTTAAAATCATTGAAATCACACTAATTGTCGAAAAGGTTGACAAAGGTTTAAAACAAAATTATAAGGGTAAATATTCGATCCAAACATGTAAATATTTTATTTTTGACATTATTTATAATTTTAGTCATATTAGATTCTAATTATATCCATTTTTAGTCTTTTTTACATCAAAATAAATTTATATTAAATTATTATTTTAAGAAATTCCAAGAGTACCCCTCCCCTCTCTTGTAATGGGAATCCTATTATTCTCATTTAATTATAATTCATGTACCATTTTTTTAATGAAAAAAAACTTCCAAAATACATTCTCAACACCCCTTAACATGATAAAAAGTCTTTTTTTTATAAAAACACCAACCTTATGGATCTTAAGGTGTAAAAAATGGAAGTTTTCCAAAGAATATGTATAGTTCTTGACCAAGTGTTTTTGTTTTATTTTTTCTTCCACCACATTCCAAAATTATTCAACCACACTAAAATAATAAAAGTATTGTATTAAATATAATTATATATAATTATGCTAATTTCATTACCTACATCCTTATACAACAACTATCTAATGGGAGAAGAATCCATCGTTCGTGTGTATGATGAACTACCGCCTCATGAACTGATGTAATTTGATTTCCATCACTACCTCTCATGGATATTTATAATGATATAATTAAAATTAATATATGATATATATGATATATTTATCATTTTAAAAATATTATATAACATATATTTTTCTTATATTTCTATTAAATGAAAAATGATAATGTTGTTCGTGTGTACGTGTGGACTACCACCTCTATAAAGGAATATGGTTCATTTTTCATCACCACATCACATAGATTCTATATA